>JACEFZ010007844.1:0-125000 GCA_014155875.1 Cepaea nemoralis | reverse complement strand
CATAGACATATCACATAGACATAATACAGCCTTATAGCATAGACATATCACATAGACATAATACAGCCTTATAGCATAGACATAATACAGCCTTATAGCATAGACATATCACATAGACATAATACAGCCTTATAGCATAGACATATCACATAGACATATCACACCCTTATAGCATAGACATATCACATAGACATATCACTTAGACATAATACAGCCTTATAGCATAGACATATCACATAGGACATAATTTAGCCTTATAGCATATACATATCACATAGACATAATACAGCCTTATAGCATAGACATATCACATAGACATAATACAGCCTTATAGCATAGACATAATACAGCCTTATAGCATAGACATATCACATAGACATATCACACCCTTATAGCATAGACATAATACAGCCTTATAGCATAGACATATCACATAGACATAATACAGCCTTATAGCATAGACATATCACATAGACATAATACAGCCTTATGGCATAGACATATCACATAGACATAATACAGCCTTATGGCATAGACATATCACATAGACATAATACAGCCTTATAGCATAGACATATCACATAGACATAATACAGCCTTATAGCATAGACATATCACATAGACATAATACAGCCTTATAGCATAGACATATCACATAGACATACAGCCTTATAGCATAGACATATCACACCCTTATAGCATAGACATATCACATAGACTTATCACATAGACATAATACAGCCTTATAGCATAGACATATCACATAGACATAATACAGCCTTATAGCATAGACATATCACATAGACATAATACAGCCTTATAGCATAGACATATCACATAGACATAATACAGCCTTATAGCATAGACATAATACAGCCTTATAGCATAGACATATCACATAGACATATCACACCCTTATAGCATAGACATAATACAGCCTTATAGCATAGACATATCACATAGACATAATACAGCCTTATAGCATAGACATATCACATAGACATAATACAGCCTTATAGCATAGACATATCACATAGACATAATACAGCCTTATAGCATAGACATATCACATAGACATAATACAGCCTTATAGCATAGACATATCACATAGACATAATACAGCCTTATAGCATAGACATAATACAGCCTTATAGCATAGACATAATACAGCCTTATAGCATAGACATAATACAGCCTTATAGCATAGACATATCACAGCCTTATAGCATAGACATATCACATAGACCATCATATATTCTACATGATAATAAATACCACATGTCTACACATTAACTAACATGAAAGAGTGGCTCAATTTTGGCCATAGCTCTTCTCGACCTGGTCCGCACTCTGCCAAACCATAGTCTAGACTGCCTTGTCCAGATCTTGCTTCCTGTCGAGTCCCAGCGTTTCCACGCTGTGTGAAAAGTACCCACTTTTCACGATGCAGGTGTCCAGTTACTGAACACTGCCATGACCTCTAACCTCATCTATTTTGGGGTACGGCATAACTGATCCATGTCCTTATCTGGACCATGGCAGTCAGCACATTACGGGTGACATCATCCGTCCACCCAGGTGTCATATATACAATAACCAGCAGCTGTGTCTGGTCAGCAACCACATTGACAATGCCACCTCTCACATTGGGTGATGCCTACCTTCAGTGTGTTGTCAGTGTCACCTCTCACATTGGGTGATGCCTACCTTCAGTGTGTTGTCAGTGTCACCTCTCACATTGGGTGATGCCTACCTTCAGTGTGTTGTCAGTGTCACCTCTCACATTGGGTGATGTCTACCTTCAGTGTGTTGTCAGTGTCACCTCTCACATTGGGTGATGTCTACCTTCAGTGTGTTGACAGTGTCATCTCTCACATTGGGTGATGCCTACCTTCAGTGTGTCGACAGTGTCACCTCTCACATTGGGTGATGCCTACCTTCAGTGTGTCGACAGTGTCACCTCTCACATTGGGTGATGCCTACCTTCAGTGTGTCGACAGTGTCACCTCTGACATTGGGTGGTGCCTACCTTCAGTGTGTTGACAGTGTCACCTCTCACATTGGGTGATGTCTACCTTCAGTGTGTTGACAGTGTCACCTCTCACATTGGGTGATGCCTACCTTCAGTGTGTCAACAGTGTCACCTCTCACATTGGGTGATGCCTACCTTCAGTGTGTCGACAGTGTCACCTCTCACATTGGGTGATGCCTACCTTCAGTGTGTTGACAGTGTCACCTCTCACATTGGGTGCTGCCTACCTTCAGTGTGTTGACAGTGTGACCTAAGTGAGCAGTGACATAGGGAACCGGCCTGTGGATGCTGCCTAGCAACAGTGTACCACTGAGATGTGTGTTACATCTGTGTCAAGTCATCAGTGGATGTTGCCTAGCGACAGTGTACCACTGAGATGTGTGTTACATCTGTGTCAAGTCATCAGTGGATGTTGCCTAGCGACAGTGTACCATTGATATGTGTTACATCTGCCCTCTACGGGAGGTCTGGGTTAAGTCATCAGGCAGGCAAGCAGTCGGTGATTACTAACCAAAGTCTGGACCTGGTGACAGTGGTATCAGACCTCTGATGTTACCGCTGAAATACTTGAGGATACACTAAAGTCAGCGCACCTTCTCCATACCTGCAGCCAGTGTGTGTGTGTGTAGACCAGTCCCACTCTGTGATGTCATCAGTGTGTGTGTAGACCAGTCCCACTCTGTGATGTCATCAGTGTGTGTGCAGACTAGTCCCACTCTGTGATGTCATCAGTGTGTGTGCAGACCAGTCCCACTCTGTGATGTCATCAGTGTGTGTGCAGACTAGTCCCACTCTGTGATGTCATCAGTGTGTGTGCAGACCAGTCCCACTCTGTGATGTTGTCAGTGTTTGTGTAGACCAGTCCCACTCTGTGATGTCATCAGTGTGTGTAGACCAGTCCCACTCTGTGATGTCATCAGTGTTTGTGTAGACCAGTCCCACTCTGTGATGTCATCAGTGTTTGTGTAGACCAGTCCCACTCTGTGATGTCATCAGTGTTTGTGTAGACCAGTCCCACTCTGTGATGTCATCAGTATTGGGCTGGCCACCTGGGCTTCCAGAACATTCACTTGTACCTGCTGTAGGCTGGCTGGACCGGGCATTCTGTACACATCCGAGGGATGCACAGACAGCCAGGGGCACACACATGCACAGACAGCCAGAGGCACACACATGCAAAGACAGCCAGGGTTCACACATGCACAGACAGCCAGGGTTCACACATGCACAGACAGCCAGGGGCACACACAAGCACAGACAGCCAGGGGCACACACATGCACAGACAGCCAGGGGCACACACATGCACAGACACTCAGGGTTCACACATGCACAGACAGGGGCACACACATGTACAGACAGCCTGGGGCACACACATGCACAGACAGCCAGAGGCACACACATGTACAGACAGCCAGGGTTCACACATGTACAGACACTCAGGGTTCACACATGCACAGGCAGTCAGGGGCACACACATGTACAGACAGCCTGGGGCACACACATGTACAGACAGCCTGGGTTCACACATGCACAGACACTCAGGGTTCACACATGCACAGACACTCAGGGTTCACACATGCACAGACACTCAGGGTTCACACATGCAACCGACAGCCACAGTTCACACATGCACCGACAGCCATAGTTCACACATGCACAGATAACCAGGGGTTCACACATGCACAGACAGCCAGGGGTTCACACATGCACAGACAGCCAGGGGTTCACACATGCACAGATATCCAGTGTTCACACATGCACAGATAGCCAGGGGTTCACACATGCACAGACAGCCGGGAGTTCAAACATGCACAGACAGTCAGGGGTTCACACATGCACAGACAGCCGGGAGTTCAAACATGCACAGACAGCCAGGGGTTCACACATGCACAGACAGCCAGGGGTTCACACATGCACAGATATCCAGTGTTCACACATGCACAGATAACCAGGGGTTCACATATGCACAGACAGCCGGGAGTTAAACATGCACAGACAGTCAGGGGTTCACACATGCACAGACAGCCGGGAGTTCAAACATGCACAGACAGTCAGGGGTTCAAACATGCAGCGTGTGACAGCAGAGAAGCAACACTAGAACAGACAGTCGTAGAAGGTTTGGTTCTAAATGTGTGCTTTCTTGTCCTCGCCTATTTGGTTCTAAATGTGTGCTTTCTTGTCCTCACCTATTTGGTTCTAAATGTGTGCTTTCTTGTCCTCATCTATGTGGTTCTAAATGTGTGCTTTCTTGTCCTCATCTATGTGGTTCTAAATGTGTGCTCTCTTGTCCTCACCTATGTGGTTCTAAATGTGTGCTTTCTTGTCCTCACCTATTTGGTTCTAAATGTGTGCTTTCTTGTCCTCGTCTATTTGGTTCTAAATGTGTGCTTTCTTGTCCTCACCTATTTGGTTCTAAATGTGTGCTTTCTTATCCTCATCTAGGATGAAGGAGTGCGTCTACGCAAGGTGGCCATGACAGAAACTGTCTCGTCAACCCCTTCTTCAATCCCTGCACCAACATCGACTGGCAGTGTTCGAACCTTCCCCCCTGTGGTCTACCTGATTGCTGCCATTCTCCTTGGCCTCATCATCGGCAAGTTCATCCTCTGACATGCAAGACGGGACCGCTGTCATCTCCTCTACCTGCCCATGAGTAACTGACACTAGGCATTGAGAGTACACCATCAGTGATAGATCAACCAGACCACTCGCCGCAACAATGTCACACTCCCCCATCCCCCTTTTTATAAGATAATGTTGTAGAACAGAAATTTTGCTTTGTTGAGCTGTTTTGTATTTCTACGTATCAAATTGTCACAGATGTGTCACGTGTTTCTATTGCTCTAATTTGGTTGATAACCGGTCATTTTGAGATTGTTTGTTTGTCACACGTCACTTTTGGATCAGCCAACATATCCATTATTCTAACCTCTGGTTGCCGCATCCACTCAGGTCAGACGTGGAGATCTTGGCACTGTTTTGTTGTCTTCAGTATTTGAACACTTCGATAATTCTGTTGCCTAATTATAACGTTGACCTGTGGGAATAATATGGCTTTTTTGTGTGTGGTCATAATTGAAGGCAAACCAGCATAACTCAATCTTTTGAGCACATAGTCTTAAGAGCAGAACCATTAGCAAAGTATTGCAATGAAGAAGTTTTTGATATCTTGACAAACTCTATTGGTGCAAGTGGAAAGATATATACCCTAACACCTTACAAAAGTATTGCTAGTTTTATGGTGTATGCACTATACTGTCTGGTCTCTTGATTCATATATTTTATGTATGCTGTTTTCTCATTGAAAAGGCTCGAACTAAACCAGCTAGATAGCGCCACTACTGCATGCGTAGTGTTTTATTTATAATCGTATTCCTTCAGCTGGGAGATTGCTTTTGCATGAGCAGAAATTGCCGCTGTAACTTCTAGAAATGAAATCTCTAGCAAGATATCAGCAAGAAAGAATCCCTCTGACACAGTCATCTAAAGATGTCTTCATGTTCCATTGTGGTTTCAAAAGAGAAAGACAGAGGCTGGTTGGCGTTCTGGGTATTAATTTTTGTTTTGTACGTTTTAAACAATTTTAATCAAGTTTCTCTAACATATGATCTTGGTATGTTTGTGTACGGTGTGGTGTGTGACAGGTCAAGCACGAGATGACAGTTGCAGATCTGCCTGGCTGGCTATGGGGTCAGTCTTGGTGGGGTGACCCACTGCCTGGTTCTGGCGTGCCAGTTGCTGTGTCACATGATATTCTTATCTCTCAGTTCAGCCAGAGGCTGTGGTTGCCCCCCCCCCCCCACCCCAACAGAGAGAGAGAGAGAGAGAGAGAGAGAGAGAGAGAGAGAGAGAGAGAGAGAGAGAGAGAGAGAGAGTTCACCGACAGACACAGTAGACTGCAGGAGAGAAAACAATCCGTGACCATATGGTGGTTTTTGTTCACGCTTGTAATTTGTCAAGCATGACATAGCACCTGGTAATGGAAGCCAGGGAGTACTGCGAGGCTTTGGTTACAAACAGATCCATCACGCACACCCGTTGACGCACAGGTGGGGTTATAGGGTCACAGAGGTACAAGATTGGGTGACTGTTGGTTTTGATTATAATTTGCTGTTACACACCTTGTAAATGAATCAAACATTAAAGATTTGTGATGCCATTCTGTGGTCATGGGCTGTTGTCTTGACATTGTCAGTATTTCAAATCTCCACCAGCAGACAAGAGGACATTTGTCCCCACTCCACCAGCAGTCAGGCACATTTGTCCCCACTCCACCTGCAGACAGGGACACTTGTCCCCACTCCGCCAGTAGACAGGGACACTTGTCCCCACTCCACCAGCAGACAGGGACACTTGTCCCCACTCCACCAGCAGACAATGGGACACTTGTCCCCACTCCACCAGCAGACAGGGACACTTGTCCCCACTCCACCAGCAGACAGGGACACTTGTCCCCACTCCACTAGCAGACAGGTACACTTGTCCCCACTCCACCAGCAGACAGGGACACTTGTCCCCACTCCACCAGCAGACAGGACACTTGTCCCCACTCCACCAGCAGACAGGGACACTTGTCCCCCACTCCACCAGCAGACAGGGACACTTGTCCCCCACTCCACCAGCAGACAGGGACACTTGTCCCCACTCCACCAGCAGACAGGGACACTTGTCCCCACTCCACCAGCAGACAGGGACATTTGTCCCCCACTCCACCAGCAGACAGGGACACTTGTCCCCACTCCACCAGCAGACAGGGACACTTGTCCCCACTCCACCAGCAGACAGGGACACTTGTCCCCACTCCACCAGCAGACAGGGACACTTGTCCCCACTCCACCAGCAGACAGGGACACTTGTCCCCACTCCACCAGCAGACAGGGACACTTGTCCCCACTCCACCAGCAGACAAGGACACTTGTCCACCAGCAGACAGGGACACTTGTCCATAGTTGATCAGTGTACTCCTGTCCCCCCCCCCCCTTTCCACCAATAGATAAGGACACTTGTCCACCACTCCACCAGCAGACGAGGACACTTGTCCCCACTCCACCAGCACATTCCCTCACTTCACACTTCAGCCAGTTCCATTGTTGAGCCTCGGTGGTTGGTTGTTTGCCTGGGTGAACTCTTTGTCCATGATTGTCTGTCTTCAAGAAGCACAAACAGTTACTGACTTTTTCATCCTGAAACTAGTGCCAATCCTCTCCTAACTTGGAATGAGCAGCTGTCATTTTATATTGGCATACTTACACACAGCTGACCTTGTTTGTTGAAACCAGACCAGTGACATGTCACACAAGACTGTAACACATAATCTATCCTCTCTCACACAGACATCCACACATGGTGAATGCACTTTCACACAGACATCCATATTATCTGTCCTCATCCGCACACGGTGAATGCACTTTCACACAGACACCCAACACAATGAGTAAACTGTCGCATTGGTACTGTCACCGCACTGTGAAACTTTCACCAAGAAAAAAAAAAGCCTAACACAAAATGTTAAGCAAGGACATCCAGGGCTGTGTGCCACTGCCCTGGTAGGCCTCATCTTGGCGTGTGAGGCACTGCTGGATGTTTGCTTGTCTGGTGTTGGCTAATGGCAGACAACCTTGTGTACATTTTGTTAACATAACTTCATTGATAGTTTCATGGGACATCACCAAGACTGGCAGTTGTACCTGTCTACTCTAATGACCTGTCTGTCTCCCAGTACTTACAGTAATCCTGCATACTCTAATGACTTGTCTGTCTCCACCAGTTTGTCAGATTCTCCCAGCACTTACAGTAACCCTGCGTACTCTAATGACCTGTCTGCTTCGACCAGAAAGGTGATGTGTGTATATTTTTGAGACAGTCTCAGGATCAACCGTTGCCGGTCTATTATCATGTTTCCCCCCATCTTGTATTAAACCTCCATACACGGCTAAAATGGTAACTTGTGCTGTTTGTTTGACTGCAGACTTCTCATAGATCAGTTTAATGAGACGGTGTTGTTCACATGATATTATCTGGAGATTTGATCTGATGGGTGTCTATTTTGTTCCCTCTCACACTATGTGGCTGCACATCTTGTTTATTCACTGTCCATTTTGTAAATATAAATTATTGAACGCTGGTCATCATGTTCTGTTGTGCGTATGTTTGTGTGACTGTCTCTGCTGTTTATTTCATGATCAAATTCAACATAGCCAGTGTAGGTCACCTGAGCATTAGAGCACTGCTTTGATACTTGTCTTGTTTGCTGTAGTTACATGCTGCAAAGGTTGGCTATTCTTTCAACAGTGAATTTAATCATCTTGAACATTTTGCAATAAACGTGACAGCCATTGCCTCATGTTAAGTGCTGTTGTTTCCTAGATGTAGTTCTGTGCTGTCTGTCAGTAGTTAGTGCTGTTGTTTCCTAGATGTAGTTCTGTGCTGTCTGCCAGTAGTTAGTGCTGTTGTTTCCTAGATGTAGTTCTGTGCTGTCTGTCAGTAGTTAGTGCTGTTGTTTCCTAGATGTAGTTCTGTGCTGTTGTTTCCTAGATGTAGTTCTGTGCTGTCTGCCAGTAGTTAGTGCTGTTGTTTCCTAGATGTAGTTCTGTGCTGTCTGTCAGTAGTTAGTGCTGTTGTTTCCTAGATGTAGTTCTGTACTGTTGTTTCCTAGATGTAGTTCTGTGCTGTTGTTTCCTAGATGTAGTTCTGTGCTGTCTGCCAGTAGTTAGTGCTGTTGTTTTCTAGATGTAGTTCTGTGCTGTCTGCCAGTAGTTAGTGCTGTTGTTTTCTAGATGTAGTTCTGTGCTGTGTCTGCCAGTAGTTAGTGCTGTTGTTTTCTAGATGTAGTTCTGTGCTGTCTGCCAGTAGTTAGTGCTGTTGTTTTCTAGATGTAGTTCTGTGCTGTCTGCCAGTAGTTAGTGCTGTTGTTTTCTAGATGTAGTTCTGTGCTGTCTGCCAGTAGTTAGTGCTGTTGTTTCCTAGATGTAGTTCTGTGCTGTGTCTGCCAGTAGTTAGTGCTGTTGTTTCCTAGATGTAGTTCTGTGCTGTGTCTGCCAGTAGTTAGTGCTGTTGTTTTCTAGATGTAGTTCTGTGCTGTCTGCCAGTAGTTAGTGCTGTTGTTTCCTAGATGTAGTTCTGTGCTGTCTGCCAGTAGTTAGTGCTGTTGTTTCCTAGATGTAGTTCTGTGCTGTCTGCCAGTAGTTAGTGCTGTTGTTTCCTAGATGTAGTTCTGTGCTATCTGCCAATAGTTAGTGCTGTTGTTTCCTAGATGTAGTTCTGTGCTGTGTCTGCCAGTAGTTAGTGCTGTTGTTTCCTAGATGTAGTTCTGTGCTGTGTCTGCCAGTAGTTAGTGCTGTTGTTTCCTAGGTGTAGTTCCGTGCTATCTGCCAATAGTTAGTGCTGTTGTTTCCTAGATGTAGTTCTGTGCTGTGTCTGCCAATAGTTAGTGCTGTTGTTTTCTAGATGTAGTTCTGTGCTGTGTCTGCCAGTAGTTAGTGCTGTTGTTTCCTAATGTAGTTCTATGCTGTGTCTGCCAGTAGTTAGTGGCTGTTGTTTTCTAGATGTAGTTCTGTGCTGTGTCTGCCAGTAGTTAGTGCTGTTGTTTCCTAGATGTAGTTCTGTGCTGTGTCTGCCAGTAGTTAGTGCTGTTGTTTCCTAGATGTATTCTGTGCTGTGTCTGCCAGTAGTAGTGGCTGTTTGTTTTCTAGATGTAAGTTCTGTGCTGTGTCTGCCAGTAAGTTAGTGCTGTTGTGTTTTCTAGATGTAGTTCTGTGCTGTGTCTGCAGTAGTTAGTGCTGTTGTTTCCTAGATGTAGTTCTGTGCTGTCTGTCAGTAGTTAGTGCTGTTGTTTCCTAGATGTAGTTCTGTGCTGTCTGCCAGTAGTTAGTGCTGTTGTTTCCTAGATGTAGTTATGTGCTGTCTGTCAGTAGTTAGTGCTGTTGTTTCCTAGATGTAGTTCTGTGCTGTTGTTTCCTAGATGTAGTTCTGTGCTGTTGTTTCCTAGATGTAGTTCTGTGCTGTCTGTCAGTAGTTAGTGCTGTTTCCTAGATGTAGTTCTGTACTGTTGTTTCCTAGATGTAGTTCTGTGCTGTTGTTTCCTAGATGTAGTTCTGTGCTGTCTGCCAGTAGTTAGTGCTGTTGTTTCCTAGATGTAGTTCTGTGCTGTCTGCCAGTAGTTAGTGCTGTTGTTTCCTAGATGTAGTTCTGTGCTGTGTCTGCCAGTAGTTAGTGCTTGTTGTTTTCTAGATGTAGTTCTGTGCTGTCTGCCAGTAGTTAGTGCTGTTGTTTCCTAGATGTAGTTCTGTGCTGTCTGCCAGTAGTTAGTGCTGTTGTTTTCTAGATGTAGTTCTGTGCTGTCTGCCAGTAGTTAGTGCTGTTGTTTTCTAGATGTAGTTCTGTGCTGTCTGCCAGTAGTTAGTGCTGTTGTTTCCTAGATGTAGTTCTGTGCTGTCTGCCAGTAGTTAGTGCTGTTGTTTCCTAGATGTAGTTCTGTGCTGTTGTTTCCTAGATGTAGTTCTGTGCTGTCTGCCAGTAGTTAGTGCTGTTGTTTTCTAGATGTAGTTCTGTGCTGTCTGTCAGTAGTTAGTGCTGTTGTTTCCTAGATGTAGTTCTGTACTGTTGTTTCCTAGATGTAGTTCTGTGCTGTTGTTTCCTAGATGTAGTTCTGTGCTGTCTGCCAGTAGTTAGTGCTGTTGTTTCCTAGATGTAGTTCTGTGCTGTCTGCCAGTAGTTAGTGCTGTTGTTTTCTAGATGTAGTTCTGTGCTGTGTCTGCCAGTAGTTAGTGCTGTTGTTTTCTAGATGTAGTTCTGTGCTGTCTGCCAGTAGTTAGTGCTGTTGTTTTCTAGATGTAGTTCTGTGCTGTCTGCCAGTAGTTAGTGCTGTTGTTTTCTAGATGTAGTTCTGTGCTGTCTGCCAGTAGTTAGTGCTGTTGTTTTCTAGATGTAGTTCTGTGCTGTCTGCCAGTAGTTAGTGCTGTTGTTTTCTAGATGTAGTTCTGTGCTGTGTCTGCCAGTAGTTAGTGCTGTTGTTTTCTAGATGTAGTTCTGTGCTGTGTCTGCCAGTAGTTAGTGCTGTTGTTTTCTAGATGTAGTTCTGTGCTGTGTCTGCCAGTAGTTAGTGCTGTTGTTTCCTAGATGTAGTTCTGTGCTGTCTGCCAGTAGTTAGTGCTGTTGTTTTCTAGATGTAGTTCTGTGCTGTGTCTGTCAGTAGTTAGTGCTGTTGTTTCCTAGATGTAGTTCTGTGCTGTGTCTGCCAGTAGTTAGTGCTGTTGTTTCCTAGATGTAGTTCTATGCTGTGTCTGCCAGTAGTTAGTGCTGTTGTTTTCTAGATGTAGTTCTGTGCTGTGTCTGCCAGTAGTTAGTGCTGTTGTTTTCTAGATGTAGTTCTGTGCTGTGTCTGCCAGTAGTTAGTGCTGTTGTTTCCTAGATGTAGTTCTGTGCTGTCTGCCAGTAGTTAGTGCTGTTGTTTTCTAGATGTAGTTCTGTGCTGTGTCTGTCAGTAGTTAGTGCTGTTGTTTCCTAGATGTAGTTCTGTGCTGTGTCTGCCAGTAGTTAGTGCTGTTGTTTCCTAGATGTAGTTCTGTGCTGTGTCTGCCAGTAGTTAGTGCTGTTGTTTTCTAGATGTAGTTCTGTGCTGTGTCTGCCAGTAGTTAGTGCTGTTGTTTCCTAGATGTAGTTCTGTGCTGTGTCTGCCACTAGTTAGTGCTGTTGTTTTCTAGATGTAGTTCTGTGCTGTGTCTGCCAGTAGTTAGTGCTGTTGTTTTCTAGATGTAGTTCTGTGCTGTGTCTGTCAGTAGTTAGTGCTGTTGTTTCCTAGATGTAGTTCTGTACTGTTGTTTTCTAGATGTAGTTCTGTGCTGTTGTTTCCTAGATGTAGTTCTGTGCTGTTGTTTCCTAGATGTAGTTCTGTGCTGTCTGCCAGTAGTTAGTGCTGTTGTTTCCTAGATGTAGTTCTGTGCTGTCTGCCAGTAGTTAGTGCTGTTGTTTCCTAGATGTAGTTCTGTGCTGTTGTTTTCTAGATGTAGTTCTGTGCTGTTGTTTTCTAGATGTAGTTCCGTGCTGTCAGCCAATAGTTAGTGCTGTTGTTTTCTAGATGTAGTTCTGTGCTGTCTGCCAGTAGTTAGTGCTGTTGTTTCCTAGATGTAGTTCTGTGCTGTGTCTGTCAATAGTTAGTGCTGTTGATCACATTTCAAGGCTCCTGATTTCTTTGGGATTACAATAAATACAGAATTACATAATTTCGAAGGTATATCTCCTGTATCAGGTATTGTGTTCAGCAGCCTGGTGACATGATCTATTCCGTATTCATCTCATCTCATCTCATGTTCCTCTTATACCTTGCGGTGTCGAGGTGAAGTATAAACTTCGTGAGAGTGCCCGATTATGGGCGTCGTATATCGATATTCCCATGGACTCTGCTATTCCCTCCGTTTAGCGTTAACGTGGTCGGCCTCTTCCTCCGTTTCCATCTGGTCTGTACATCATTGCTTGTTGTGGTATGCTGTTGACTGGTAACCTACTTGCATGGCCAAACCATTTGACTTGCTGCTTTCTAATAAAATGTAGTGCTGCTTTAACCCCCACTTTGGTCCTGATTTCTTCATTTCTGATCTGATCTCTTCTTGATACGTTGAGTATTCTCAGGAACCTCATTTCTGTTGTTGAGATTTTTCTCTTTTTCTGTCATTGTCCAGGTTTGGCATTGGTAACATAGAGCTGGTAGGAAGATTGTGTTGTAAAGTGCTTTCTTAGTAGTTATTGATACATGTTTGTTCTTTAGTATTGGTGCCATTTGTCCAATGAGTTGATTTGCCTTATTGCACCTATTTTCGATCTCGTCTTCTGATCTGCCATTTGATGATGATATACTTCCTAGGTACTTGAAACTCTTTACTTGTTTCAAGGGATGTTCGTTTAGGTGAATTGTTGTTTGTTTGTTCTTATTCCGTATTCTTCTAAAGCATTTACCATGTGTGTTGTGATGTTATCTGAACCGGGGGTCTTGCCAGCTTTCATATATTTAAGAACATTTTTAACCTTCATCTTCACAATTGGCGGTCCTTCATTATTAATTTGAATACCATATTGTTTGTCTCTGTTATCATCATAAAGGTATTTCACATAATCTGACCATACATGTAGAATCTGATCTTTTTCTATTATTATTTTGTCATCTTTTGTTTTTATACAGCCTGCAGATATACTTGTTCTTTTATTAGTAAGTTCCTGAATTCTTTTGTGCATTGATTTGCTATTTTGACCTTTGCTGTTTTTCAATTTATATGCAATTTTTCTCAAGCCAAGCTTCTTTTGCCTCCTTACATAATATTCTGACTTGTCTGTGAATTTCTTCATATTTGGCAGGATTATTTTTGTTGAGTCTTCTTTTTTCCATTAGTTGTAAAACTTCTTCAGTCATCCATTTCTTACAACCCACCTTTTTTAAATAGTTATATATCTGCAGGCAAACTGACTGAATTCTTCAACATTTCGTATTGATCATCCACACCTTGAAATAGGATCTCTAGATCAGACAATATATCATTTTTGTTCTGTACTTCTATGTTGAATTTGTTTTGTATTTTCTTGTCTTTTTTTCAATTTACACCTGTTATATACTTGACTTTCTTTAACTTTACCCTCAATGTACCTGTAAGTAATCTGTGATCACTATAACAATCAGCACTGGGAACTGTTTTTGCAATTGTTAAAGCATTTCGAAACCTGCTAATCAGAGTGTAATCAATCTGGTTTCTAATCCTGCTGTCAGGACTCCTCCATGTCCATATCTTTTAAGGCAGTGGTTCTCAACCTTTTTTGGCCCATGTACCCTTTCACCGCCGGCTTCCTGGCCAGAGGTTAGCGACTTTTCTCCGTAATCTTGTATACTCTCGTAAGTAACGTGATGACGGTGAAAATCAGCAGTGGTTCGAATCGCGTTGGTAACTTACGGGGTATGTGAGCCGGCCGCTCAGAAAGCAGTGGCAAACTACTGAGTGTAATCTTGCCAAGAAATCAACAATCAGCTGAAAGATGCTAATGTTGACAGCAATGTCCTGTAAAGGATATGCAAACATTTTTTTATTAACCTTTCACCATATGGTCAGAATGTCATTCCCTCTCCCCCCTTTCATCTTTCCTCCTTATCTTCCCCCCCCTCCCCCTCTCCCAATAGACACACAGTATACGTAAAAATGGAACCTAAATTTGATAACACATACTAGAACGAGTCTAGACGTCTATATAAAACGTGATTGTGATTTGCGGGTCTACTTATGTTATAAAACGAATTTCAGAAGGGCGAGAAGTACAGAAATGTAAAGTATGGAGGGAAAAAGAATATTAAGTAATGGGTTCTTGTATTAACACGATTCTGAAATAATCTTAATTTCTCTTTAATTTTCCCCCCCCCCCCCCCCCCCCCCCAATCCATCACCTTGATTTCCCACTTTTTACGACAAGAGTAACGGCTGGTTAATTTGGACGCAGGGGTGTTACCAGGGCCGGGATCTATACTGGACAAGACCTACTAACAAGTCCTGGGCAACAGGTCCCTTCGGGGTCCTGGCTAACGTAGTAGGATCGCTGATTCTTCAGAAGTCGGAGAGTGTCTGCCTGTACGGCGAGGAACCACCAGTCTGCACACCAATAAGCCAGACATGGGACAACGGATACTCACACAAACGTCAGGTCCTGTATGACATCACACTGATGTTGGACACCAGGATGTCTCCATCCGACATACAGGACTTCACGTTGGAGTTCACAGAAAGCGAACACAAGCAAGCTGCTGGTTAATGATGGTTCATGTCCTTGTAAAAAGATTACCTTGAAAACAAAAAGAAATATTAATAAATTATTATAAACTAGCTGACCCGGCCCGGCTTCGCCCAGGCCCTGGAGGGGATCTATCTATCTATCAGTCTGTCTGTCTGCTTGTTTGTCTGTCTGTCTGGCTGACCCGGCCCGGCTTCACCCAGTCCCTGGTGGGGAGCATCTCATTTAATTCATATAAGTAGTCATATAAGCTCTCCCGTTCCCGACTATCTGTCTGTCTGTCTATCTGTCTGTCTGACCGGGCCCGGCTTCACCCAGTCCCTGGTGGGGAGCATCTCATTTAATTCATATACGTAGTCATATAAGCTCTCCCGTTCCCGACTATCTGTTTGTCTGTCTGTCTGTCTGTCCCGGCCCGGCTTCACCCAGTCCCTGGTGGGGAGCATCTAATTTAATTCATATACGTAGTCATATAAGCTCTCCCGTTCCCGACTGTCTGTCTGTCTATCTGTCTGTCTGACCCGGCCCGGCTTCACCCAGTCCCTGGTGGGGAGCATGTCATCTAATTCATATAAGTAGTCAAATAAGCTTCCGTTCCCGACTATCTGTCTATCTATCTGACCCGGCGTGGTTTCGCCCAGCTCCTGGCGCACAGTAACTTAAAAGAATGTCCTTCCACACACCATTCAATGAAAACTGTAGAAAAAGATGGGTTACAATGTTATGCATTATTATTTTTATGAAAACTTTGAAAATGCCTTAAAGATTATATCATTATTTATTATAACTCATATGCCTGAAAATAACTATAGACAAAGAGTTTAACAATAGTGCAAGTAAGTCCAACAATATGACTATAAAGTATATAAAAATGTTATTAAAAGTTATGCCCCTTGAAATAACTTTTCTAGAGTGAAGTCCCCCTGCTATATAGACATTATATAATGAAAATGGAAAAGTAAATGTTATTAAATAAGTCGAAGATTTTACATTAAGAAATTATTATAGTCGGTTGCAAATAAATGAAAGGAAGACGTGTATAAAATTTCATCTCAATCGGATGTACCGTTATCGAACGCATCCAATACATAAATCCCCACACACAAACAAACAAAAACTCTGTTTTATAGATATAGAAGATAATACATTCAGCCCGACATTAGTGTATTTTCTATTAATACATTCCGCAGCCATATTTCATCAACGGGGCTGTAGCTCAAATGGTAGAGCGCTCGCTTAGCATGTGAGAGGTACCGGGATCGATACCCCGCAGCTCCAGTGCATTTTTTAAAATATAATTTTTGGGATTTCTGATTTTTTTTAAATGTCATCATGACATGAACAATGGAAGATTCGATGTTTCTGTACCTCTTGCCGTCTTCATTAGTATAAGTATAATCGCGTGCTGGCCATCTCTTCTGTCTCGAATCGACACTAGCCCCGGGAAGGTTAACCCGGTCAACAAATGCCCACAGAAGTCGGATGTGTCGGCCTAACGGCGCAAGAACGCAGCTCTGCTGTAAACAGGCCCAACGCAGTCACATCCGAAAAAAAATCCGGATGAACGCAACCGAAGAATCGGTACTTTTGCTTTCTTCCACCCCAAACAAAAGGGAATCCCAGGGTATGACGTCACATCCAGGGGTTCCCTGTGTTGCGCCGAACATTCACAGGGGGTTTCCGTGTGTTGCGCCGTAGCTCGGTGCGCAATTCTATGCGGCGGTCTGCGCTATTCTTTCACTTTCCGGTTAGGGTTAGGGGTAGGGTTAGTGTGTGTACCCTACCCCTAATCCTAACCCTACCCTCTACCCCTAACCGGAAAGTGATTGCAGGACCGATGCAAATGAGGATCGAAGGGAGACAGAAACGGTTGCCACAGCCCAAAGAAACAACACTGTGGTGTGGGGCAATTGAAACGCACTCCAGCCGAACACAGAGGAGATCACCGTCGGCGCTAAATATAGCTGGTGACTCTAAATATAGCTAGCAAAGTTTGTTTGGGGTGAATGAAAGCAAAAGTACCGAAGAATCGACACTAGTTGTCTTACTCATTATCATCATGTGCCATGGCGATAAGCGTGGGCGGTCAAGTTTCGCCATCTCACTCGATCACCAGAGTCGTGGATCAGATCGGTGTTCTTGCCTCGACCATACAACGTGGCCAAGCCATCCAGGTATTTACTTCTCTGCCTTCCCCTTGTTTTTTTTCTCCTCAATCTTGCCAGTTGTCACCAAGTTCTCCAATTCTTCTTCATCTTCTGCATTCATCCGGAGAGTTTTTTTTTCGGACACGATTGCGTTGTGCCTATTTACAGCAGAGCTGCGATACTTGCGCCTTTCGGCCGACACATCCAACTTCTGCGGGAATTTGCTGACCGGGTTAACCTTCCCGGGTAGTTCTCTAATTTATTTCTTCCCATAACGTGTCTACGTCTAATTTCTCTAATCAGTTTACGGTTTTCATTTGTTTCTTGAAGAACTTGGTCATTGGTTTTTCTGTCTGTCCATGGTATTCTTTGCATTTTCCTCAGAAACCACATTTCCACAGCCATTAGATGTTGTCAACTTGACTGCTCATTGTCCACGCTTCACATCCATACAAAAGTACAGGTTCTGTGTAATGAATGAATCACCAAAAAAAAAAAACAAGAAGTAGATTGTGAGCTTTACTAAAACACGATTACAAGAAACAAATTAGACGTTGCGGCCCAAGCCTTCGTCAGCACAGAACAAACAAACACAAACCGACACAAAACTACATGAAGCACACTACATGACAATATTTATCTGAATCTGTATCCTAGCTTGGAGTGGCTGACGACTGACACGCGTTCGACGACTATCAGTGGATTGTATGATCATGTATGAGGTTATGTATCAGGTTCTATGTAGCACCTCAAAACTCTATTTTACGTTGCAAATGACATCGTTTTATTGGTCAGTATGTTTTTCATCTTGCAAAAGGCTACATTCGCCATGATGATTCTTGTTCTAATCTCTTCAAGGCACAGATGTTATGACTGTTCCGAGATAATTGTGTCGATCCACATGTTGTACTGTTTTGTTTTTCACATATCCTTTACAGGACATTGCAATCAACCCCAGCATGTTTCAACTGCTGTTTATGTCTTGGCAAGTTTTACGTTCAGTTGTTTGCCATTGTTTTCTGAACGACCGGCTCATATACCTCCGTAAGTAACCAACGCGACGCAGCTGTGTTTCGTACGAAAATATACAGGATTACGAACGACGTCCTTAACTCTTTCGCTACCGCGGGCCCATCTGCTGCTACGATGGATCTGCTGTGATGGCAATTGGTACTTTTATTACATGATCAGTGGTTTATTTGATTCATTTCTGCTCCATTTCGGAATTTTAAGTTACAGTAAACATAAAAGTCGCACAGCAGAACATACGCACAGCCCCTACGCCATGTATCGTCACAAAATGTTCCACTTGTAATAACATTGCAATTTTTCTCTTCTTATAATATGGACCTGTTCGGTATATTAGGTCACCTACTTCATGCTCCCTCATGCCCATAACTTTCTTGAAATGCACAATGTGGTAGCTTCCCCTTGGTTTCCACATCTGCTTGTCTGCGGACTACCTAGCGCCCCAATCTTTAGCAACCGTTCAAGTTGTCAGGGTCAGTGATGATCTTGCTCTGTGACATCAGCCAGGGGTGATCCCGGGGTGTCTACTTACCCCCGTGGATACTCGTTTCCCAGAGCTCGTGTGCCACACAGCAGCGTGTCACGTGATAAATGGTGACTCTTGCACGTGATAACTGGTGACTCTTACACGTGATAACTGGTGACTTTCACACGTGATAACTGGTGACTCTGGTGTCAACTGATTGTCCGTGTCAAGACTCATTCATGATTGGTGATAGTGATATTTGTGTCAACTGATTACTTCCGTGAAAAGACTCATTCATGATTGGTATTATAGTATCACATTTAATCACTAAACGATCTTAGCGGTATTTCGTTCTAAAAACGTATTAATGTGTCACATTATATCAGCACAACATAACATATTATTTTAACAATAATTTTTGTTTTAATCTGGAGCTGCCGGTACCTTTGACATGTTAAGCGAGCGCTCTATCATTTGAGCTACTGCCCCTGCCTGTCTCACTTAAGCAGATAATGTGGATTGACTTCAAGAACAGAATATATCTATTGGGGGGTTTCTAGACATTCTAATGACAGTTTTACTTTTGTGTCTTAGGATGGTGACGTTTCCAGAACCTCGGCTATGTGACACTGTTGTTTCTTAATGTTTGTTTTTGTGAGCTGACAAATGCTTTCTAGTCGCAAAGTCCATTCTTCTATCCCTCGTGGTTGCGTCCTTCTAAACCAGTGCTACCCCACTTTCCGTTCGTTTGTTATTTACTCACTGTGTTTGTACAGCGTGGCTGCAGTTCAACCTGTTTCATTTCTCATCTTCACAATCATGATGGATGTCTGTGTAATTAATCAACGTTGTTCTATCTATGACAGCAACGCACAGCAAATGGTTAGCAACAATACAAGACCGATGGCGGATGAAGACAAGAAATCCCACCAGGCGGCAACTGCCCAAGAAAGTGTACACGTATACGGAATCGGCCAAAGAAGTTGTGCCAACACTTGTGGAGATCCGCCAAGGAAAATCTTCTCGCGAAAGAGAAAGACATTGAAATACATCGTCACATTTACAGAATAAAGCTTTATTATGTCATTAATCGGTGAACGCAAGAAAGACAAATGCCTGAAATGAATCATGCTATTCTCAAATCAGGCTTGTCATATACGTTCAGCATATTTGAATAACGAAGACACAAATAATAGATTGCACGATTTATTGCCTGGCATATTTAGCTGCATGTCGTCAGGAACATACTGCAGAATTCACACAACATAAAGTGAAATAACTAGATAACTCATTCAAGCTGAAATATGAACATATATTGTTTTTGTCTTTGTTATTCAAATTCACTGCGGGAAAACATTGTTTTGAAGTTCAGTATATTGTTGTTTTCATAGCCATTATCATCATCTTCCACATTTGCCGTCAAGCGTCCTGGTCTTTATAGTCCATGTTGTCAATTATCTATGGGTCATTTGTAATTTGTTTTCTAGAAACAATCTTGAATAGCATCACTTTCTGTTATTTTTTTCCCAGGAATAGCAATCTTTGAACTGATAGAATCAATGAGCTGAAGGGAATGACATACACACCTAATTAGTACCAGATGAGGAACTTCGGATTTTAATTTTGTATACACTCCATTGTTTACACCTGTCATGACAGACGCATTGTCAGTGCCGAGTGCAACTAGTCTTTGCAACTCAAGTCCATTCTTGTTTAAACAATCTTTTAACGCATTGCATATTGCCTGTGCGTTGCAGTCACTCAGTTCAACTAACTCTAAGTAAGTAACCACAAACTGCTTTATTGTCTCTGAATAGTACCTAATAGCTACTCAAAGTAGCTTAGTTTCAGAAATGTCATTGCTCTCATCAATCAATAAGCTGTATTTACTTTTGCCAATATCAGCTGTCAAGTCTGTTGTGAAATATGGTGCAAGTACATTTGAAATAACTGCTCTGCACTTAGTTCTCCTAAGCTTAAAGTTCTTGCAACCTTTGCTGTCACCAAAGTGTACCTTGCAGAGTTCACTTAAATGGTCAACAACGCGAAGCGAACAATGGCCAGCTATGAACAAAGACATGCATCCTTCTGTTTCTTTGACATCATCTTTCAGTTTGTCAAATGCAATTGTTGTTTGCCTTTGTGTACTGAATGGTTGTTCGGCTTTCTGATGTGTCGTTGTATTCTTGTGCCCCTCAATATAATTTAACCTGGCTGCAATTGAACATTTGCAATATTTGCAAAAACACTTAGTATTATCCCCTTCTACCTTTAACAACCATTTTTGAAATCTCGTGTCACTGAGCCGCTGTTCTCTGAAATGTTGACAATATTTCTTGCTCATGGTGAAACACAAATAAGCTTAAATGAAAGCATATGGTAGACACCACAAAATTATGAACTCGATTACAAGCTAATGTATTGACGTTTGGACTTGTCTGCAAGATGGTGTTCTCTTCCAGCTAAATCGTATTAAAGGGAGTTAAATTAGTTGAATATTGTGCGGTAACGTACTAAGACTGTTTTACTCCCTCGCTTCAGTTCAAATTCGACTTTTTAGTGTTCCCAAAATGATTTTTAAAGTAATTTTTACCCACCCCAAAAAAGCACCAAAATGCACCAAAAATATTTTGTGAAGCACTAAATTAGCGCGGCCGCGCTAAAAGCAAATTTTTCGCACACAATGACTTGAAAAAGCACTAAATTTAGTGCTGAAAGCACTAAAATGGCAACACTGAATGCTAGGCCTTCTTCTTCTTCTTTCGTTTGCCTGAAATATGTTTATAACTGCAATGTTGTCTCTTGTACAAATCTAACAGTCTTTAAAACAAAAGTCGACAGGGTCGACTTCATTGCACCGGGTGTTATCCCATATGGCTCGGTCTCTTTCCGCAGCGCGGAAAGCGTCGCACAAAGCACGAGCTCCATAGCTTTTAGCAACGACCCACAGGAGTCTCAGAAACATTTAACTCGTAAACCGAAGGGTGCGGCCCGGAATCGAACCCACAACCTTCGGAGCACGAGTCAAACGGCTTGACCACTTCGCCACAATCTAAGTCTTTTTTAGTTCACTCAGCTGTCCATAGTTAGGCATGTCTTCTCATATAATGTCGGTGTTTGGGTCGCTCTGCCGGTGTCGCCAGATAGGGGACAACATACAAACCAATTATGAGAACATTTTTATTTTTCCTAAGAAATTTTTTTTTGAGCCTGTATAACGGGCCTGAAAATAAAATATTACATTTTCTGCAGATTCGGCAACTTTATCCCAAATGATGGGGAAATGATGACTCATATCCAAATATCATTTCTAAATTTTTTTTTTTTTTAAAAACTTTTATTGAGTGTTAAAATCGTTGCAAAGTGTATTGTTCGTGTTTTTACAGAGCGTTGCATGTGGACGTGTAGGTGACATATGCGCAAGAATACAAATATTTTATACATTTTAACATTTCTACATTGAAATTGTTGTAGGGTAAACCTTACAAAACAACAGCATGATGATAGTGCACCGTTTTTATTTCCCCTGCCACCTCCCTCTCCTGTCGGCTCCAAAACCACCAATACCATCACCACCAATCGGTAATGATGAAACTGGCAGTATAAAATGTTTGAACCAATCGGTGAGGGTGACAGCAGCATCAACAAACAAACAGTATCAAGATGGTGGGAATGGGAGGTGTAAACAGTATCGGGTTTACAAGGCAGAAAGGGTAGTGGTTGCATTTATAATGTTTGTGTTGTTACATGCGTTCTGTGTATTTAGTATTTGTGTAGGTGTATTTACGGAGCGTTGTATGTGGGCGTGTATGTGACGTGTGCATATTTTATTCATTGGACATATTTACATGTGAAGAGGGGTAGATAGGGAGAAAGAAAAAACTTCCCATTTTTGTTTCCCTTGCCACACTCTCACCTATTGGACCCACCACACCAATGCTCTCATCACCACTCTCTGGTAATGATAGTAAAGGCAGGATAACTATTTGAAACAACTGGTGAGGGTATCAGCAAAGGCAAACACCTACCATGAGCAAGGGAAGGGGGGGGGCACATTGGAGATGAGGTTATATATTAATAATGATAACAATAATAATAATGCAAATAAAACCAAATGCATCAATAATAATGATGACCAAAAATAACCTACTAAGGGTGATAACAGTAATGATAGTAACAGCAATGATAATAATAGTTATGATAATGATCACATTTTTCAAAACTATGATTCCATTTGCTAGAATGATTATCTTAGGAATGGTGTTAACATAGCATAGCAGGTACATACAATTGCAACCTGCAATGTTAATAAAAGTAGAAGTAAAAGGAGTTGGTTATCTTTTTCTCCTTGCTTATTATTTTTTTTTTTTAATTTTGTCTTAATTGTAAGGGTTCATTCATTTTTTCCCTTTCCTCTCTCTTTTTTTTTTTTTTGTGGGGTAAAATATAAACAAGCATTTGTATTAACACAAACTTTTACAATCTCATTGGTTTGGTAACCATATGTGATTTTGTATTCATTCATTCAACATTCCCTCATTTTCCTGTTTCTTTATCGCACTCATGTATATTAAATTTTAAAATCATAAAGAAAAGTACGTGTGTTTACTCTGGAGATATCTGTGATATTTTGTATTTACAACATAGGAAATTCCCATTTGCATATTCCATTCCTTGAACACATTTACATGTGAAAGGGGGGGGGGGAGGGTAACAAAGAAAAGGGGAAATCTTTACATTTTTGTTTCCCTTGCCACACTCTCACTAATTGGTTCCACTCCACCAATGCCCTCATGACTACTCTGGTAATGATGGTACAGGCAGGATAATGTATTGAAACCAACCAGTGGGGGTAGTAGCAAAGGCAACAAACCATAAGCAAAGGGGGGCACAGGGGGGATGAAGTTGTAAAATTATAATGATGATATCAATAATACTTATAAAATTTGTGTTACTAAGGACAATAAGGTAAATACTGAATACAGAGAAAAGGGGAAATCTTTACATTTATGTTTCCCTCGCTACACTCCCACCAATTGGTTCACTTCACCAGTGATCTCATGACCACACCTGATATTGATGGTACAGGCAGGATAAATGTTTGAACTAGACAGTGGGGGTAGTAGCAAAGGCAGCAAACCATAAGCAAAGGGGGCCACAGGGGAGATGAAGTTGTAAATTGGTAATGATGATATCAGTAATACTTAT
This sequence comes from Cepaea nemoralis, assembly GCA_014155875.1. Classification (NCBI taxonomy): domain Eukaryota; kingdom Metazoa; phylum Mollusca; class Gastropoda; order Stylommatophora; family Helicidae; genus Cepaea; species Cepaea nemoralis. Next base: position 101,358 of record JACEFZ010007844.1, on the reverse strand, counting down.
AAAATTTGTGATACTAAGGATAATAAGGTAAATACTGAATGCAGAGAAAAGGAGAGATCTTTATATTTTTGTTTCCCTCGCTACCCTCCCACCAATTGGTTCCACTCCACCAATGCCCTCATGACCACACCTGGTAATGATGGTACAGGCAGGATAAATGTTTGAACCGACCAGTGGGGGAAGTGGCAAAGGCAACAAACCATAAGCAAAGGGGGCCACAGGGGAGATGAAGCTGTAAAACAGTGATGATGGTATCAATAATACTTATAACACTAATGATAATAAGGATAGTAAAGGTAAAATAATGATAGTAATAATGATAATGATAATAATAATAGTAATAATAATAATACTAAGAATAATAATAATAATACTAATAATAATAATAATTATTATGAAATAATGATACTAATAATATTAATAATAGTATAATAGATATGTGATTCTATTTACTAAAGTGATAAACTTAGTAGTTGTGGTAGTATAGCATAGCAAGTGCTTTTAAAGCAAACATCCAATGATTAATACATTGGAATGGAAGGAGTTGATTTTCTTTACTCCTTTTTTTCCCCCTTATCTATAAAGTTTAAATCATCATTTTGAAGCAAATAAACAAGCATTTATACTTCCACAATTCTTTACATAAGGGATTTTTCATTGGTCTTTGTGACCATATGTGATATTTTATAATAATTCGCTCATCATTTCTAATTTTTTTTTTTTTTTTTTTGGGTTCGGCGGTCACCCCAGACTAGCTGGTAACCCCGCCTCCCCTTTTTTTTGGCGTGGACCCTTAGTCCCACTGTGAGCTGTTGCCCACAGTGGTCCACCGGGCCCACATTTAAAGTGATGCTTATGTGAGGTGGTTTGGATCCCCGGCCCCCGACCAGACCAGGCGCACTACTTCTGGGGGCAGCAAATGCGTCTGATCTTAGCCGAAGGGCCGAGAACGATCATCCCAGCCTCCGACCAGACCAAGCGCACTACTGGAGGGGGGGGGGCAGCACATGCACTTGATCTTAGCCACAAGGTCGAGAACCAACCCTCATCATTTCTAAAATTTTTTTTTTTTTCTTTTTTTTGGGTTTGGCGGTCATCCCAGACTAGCTGGTTCCCCGCCTCCCCTGTTTTTGGCGTGGACCCTTAGTCCCACTGTGAGCTATTGCCCACAGTGGTCCATTTAAAGTGATGCTTATGTGAGGTTTTTTGTTTTTTTGTGGATCACCCGGTCCCCGACCAGACCAGGCGCACTACTGGAAGGATGCAGCAAATGCGTCTGATCTTAGCCAAGGGACCGAGAATGATCATCCCGGCCTCCGACCAGACCAAGCGCACTACTGTCGGGGGGCCAGCAAATACACTTGATCTTAGCCAAAAGGCCGAGAAGCGATCATCATTTCTAAATTTTTTTTTTTTTTTTCTTTCTTTTTTTTTTTTGTGTGGATAGTTTATTGTTTTTATTAATCACAGAAGACACGTTTTCTGACATTTGACAACAATGTTCATGTTTTACTGACGCCTTACAACTGTTCTCAACCATTATTGATTCTGAGTTGCTGTGTTCTGTCTTTTCTTGAATGCTGCTACCCCCAGATATGTCTACCATTTTGCTGAAGCTGTGACTCCCATCCTCACACAGGACATCTGATAGTTCTTGTTTCACAACCTTTGTGTCTATACTGTCATATGTCCACTTTTGTGAATGCTCTTGTATGGAGCAGTAAGGACTCTTTGGAGAACATGAGTGTATTTCTTGAACTACACAGACTTCAGGTTGTTCTATCTTGACACATGATGGTAGTTTATTCTCCATCTTATGTCCACAGTCAGCCATCAAGAAATTATTCAGATGTAGAACTATATTCAGCATTACCAACAAAGTGGGTCCGGCATTCGCAAACACGCAGCCAAGTTTCAAAGATAGGGAAACATCATCATTTCTAAAGGCGAAAGATTTATACGTTGTGAAGAGAAACCAGAGTACACCAGAAAATAAATTGCAGATGCAGTTATGCCTAGGTCGTGCAGGAGTTTTATACTGTTATTATATTGTATGTATTGAATCCAAATTATATGTAATAAAGAAAAAAATATGTCACTCATTTATAATCTTCACATGAGAATTATCTTGGTAGCATTCAAGTGCCATATTTCATTATGAATTATTTAATACCTAAATTTCAAACTAATTCGTCCGAAACAAATTCCGAAGAGTCATATCCCTTCTTAACAGTTAAATAAATGTTATGTCCCCTTCCTTCTACAGATTTAAATAATTTTTAAAACTTTTATTGAGTGTTAAAATCATTGCATCGTGTATTGTTCGTGTTTTTACAGAGTGTTGCATGTGGACATGTAACTGACATATTCGCAATTTTACGATATTTTATTCATTGCAACATTTTTACATTTGAAGTTTGGGTAAGGAAAACAAATACAAGCCACAACAAACAAAAGTGTACCATTATTATTTCCCCTGTCACCACCCTCACCTATCGGCAAAAACACCACCAATACCATTACCACCACTCTTCGGTAATGGTGACCAGTGTTGCCATCTCCCTTTGATGAAAAAGCACCAAAATTGACCCCCAAAAGCACTAAAAAGCACCAAAATTTTTAGGGAGCACCAAAAATAAAAAAAAAGCACCAGCTGTTTTTATTACAAACTAGCTGACCCGGCCCGGCTTCGCCCAAGTCTGGCGAGATCTATCTATCTATCTATCTATCTATCTATCTATCTATCTATCTATCTATCTATCTATCTATCTATCTATCTATCTATCTATCTATCTATCTATCTATCTATCTATCTATCTATCTATCTATCTATCTATCTATCTATCTATCTATCTATCTATCTATCTATCTATCTATCTATCTATCTATCTATCTATCTATCTATCTATCTATCTATCTATCTATCTATCTATCTATCTATCTATCTATCTATCTATCTATCTATCTATCTATCTATCTATCTATCTATCTATCTATCTATCTATCTATCTATCTATCTATCTATCTATCTATCTATCTATCTATCTATCTATCTATCTATCTATCTATCTATCTATCTATCTATCTATCTATCTATCTATCTATCTATCTATCTATCTATCTATCTATCTATCTATCTATCTATCTATCTATCTATCTATCTATCTATCTATCTATCTATCTATCTATCTATCTATCTATCTATCTATCTATCTATCTATCTATCTATCTATCTATCTATCTATCTATCTATCTATCTATCTATCTATCTATCTATCTATCTATCTATCTATCTATCTATCTATCTATCTATCTATCTATCTATCTATCTATCTATCTATCTATCTATCTATCTATCTACCTATCTATCTATCTATCTATCTATCTATCTATCTATCTATCTATCTATCTATCTATCTATCTATCTATCTATCTATCTATCTATCTATCTATCTATCTATCTATCTATCTATCTATCTATCTATCTATCTATCTATCTATCTATCTATCTATCTATCTATCTATCTATCTATCTATCGACATAAGCGGTTTCAAGATGGCGACGGACGGTCGTGTTGTTTTGTGTTCGTTAACTTTTTCGCGTAAGGGATGGATTTATTCATCTCTTGCGTGTAATTGGTGTGCCAGGATGTAAAACCAGGAGTTTCTACTCAAGATCTGCGCGGGTGCTACGGAGTTCGTGCATCGAGCGAAGCCATCCTTGAGTGAATTTTCAGTAGCGTGTGTGGTTATCAGCAGTCTGTGTTTATGTTTTTTCAACATGGCGGAAGAACGTGTTCTTTCCGAGCGGTCAGCAGTCAACATAACGAAGCGGCGTGGTAGCCGCGCAGGGACAAAGAAGCAAGGTAAGCGCGGGGGTTTGAGACGTTTTAGACTCAAGTGTCACCGTCTAGGACTCAGGAACATCCGTATTCTATATTGGAACTGTGCCAGTGTAAAACAACGGGGCTCTATTTTAGAAACCCTAGTTTACAGGAACGACATTGCAGCACTCCAGGAGACGAGACTGGGCGATCAGCTACTCCGAATTGCCGGCTTCAAATGTTTCTACAACAGACGACATCTGGGAACGGCGATTCTCGTTCGCGACAGCATGGTGGCGTCAGAGCTAGACATGTCCAGTTGGGACAGTGACGATATACAAATACAGGCGTTGAGAGTTCATTCCAGTATACCATTCGTGTTGGTTAATGTTTATGCCCGCAATGCGAGTGTGGACGCCCAGAAGTGGCAGTGCTTAAGTGGCATATTAGGCCACGAGAGAAATGTTATTTTCTGTGGTGACTTCAACGCTAAAGGCAGATCATGGGGAAACACTTCCTCCAATACACAAGGGGAGGAGCTCGAGACTGCACTGGAAACCATCGACCTGGTTTGTATCAACAGTGGCTGTGTCACCAGGACAGCAAGCCGTCCAGGCGATGAGGACAGTGCTATTGATCTGGCGCTAGTTTCACCTTCAATCACTACAGTGTGTAGATGGGGTGTCCTAGGACACCATGGCAGCGACCACCACCCTTGCAGCATATTGGTGGAGAAAGGCAGAACCAGGCAGCACAAGCTAAAGGTAAAGACGTTCCAGTATGACAGTACAGGGCAAGATGTGGTGAGTAAAATAAGACGTGACAAGCGCAGAACGTTTCAGGGCAGGAAAAAAAGCTGGGAGCAGCCACCGTGGTGGAGTTTCGAGGTGGAGAAGGCTTGGGTGGATAAGCGTAGTGCTGTAAGGAGATGGCAAAATGCCAAGAAGAACAGAGCTGGTCATCCTAGTCCCTGCTTGCACTTAGAAAGAGAGATGCACACAAAAGTAAGCTACTTCAAAAAACTGGTCAAGGTGGTTAAAAGCGAAAAATGGGCAGAGGTGTGTCAAAGAGTAAGCACAGACAAGTCACTGAAATTGTTCTGGCGACTACATAAAAGCATGAGTGGGGTAGTCAAGAATAAGAGCATTTCTGACTTCCAAGGTGCTGACCTCATCTGGCAGAGGACTGACGAGGACAAGGGCAAAGCCCTCTTTGAACGCTACCTTGAGCAGAGCAACCAGACAGACATGGGAGGCCGGAATCTGGCCAAGGAGGTCACCTCAGACAGATGCAAGGCCCAGAACACTTCCGATGAAGACACAGTGACAGTGAAAGAAATCAAGGCTGTGCTTCGACGATCAAAAAACAGCGCTCCAGGTCCTGATGGCATAAGATACGACGACATAAATAGGTGTACCGACAATGAGCTAGAGAAACTAGCAGACATGTACAACAACAGTATAGGGAGTGCTAGCATCAAGGAGGAATGGTTACATAGCTATCTGATTCCCTTGCCGAAGCCTGACAAAGACCACAAAAAAATTCAGGGATATCGAATTATAACCATGCAGAATACAGTAGGCAAGCTGCTGGAGAAGGTAAATGCCAGGAAAATATCAAGCCAACTAGAGAGGCAAGGTGTTTTCCCACCTACCCTGGGTGGGTACCGTCCAAAAAGAGAAACCTGGACCAATGCAGCAGTCTTTGCCCATGATGTCTATGAAGGTTTCCACTCAGGCACTGAAACCGTTGCTGCAGCGATTGATCTTGAGGACGCATACAACAGAGTACCACTGGATTTTTTAATGTTTCAGCTTCTTGAACTAAACGTAAGTCCATTCCTCCTTAGTTGGATCGCTGCAGCCCTCTTCCAACGGAAAGTAGTTTTTAGATGTGGCAGTTAGACTTCGGAACCAACAACAATATATCCTGGCCTACCACAGGGATCACCATTATCTCCGGTACTGTTCAACGCCTACACAGTGAGAATCACCAGTGAGCAGATCACTGGACCTGGCAGGACATTGTCATATGCCGATGATGTTTTAGTGTATCGCCAGGGTAAGGATAGAGAGGAGGTTGCTGTGGAACTACAAACCGAACTCAATCGCATAAGTACTTGGTGTGATGAAGCTGGGGCAATGGTCAACCCAACAAAGGCAACAGTGACTTGGTTCTCGTTGAATAATCATATTGTCAACAATCCAACACCAACTGTAATGCTGTGTTCAGAGACGGTGGAAAGAACGCAGGCAATGAATTACCTGGGGATACGGTTTGATCGAAGCCTTGCTTATAATGTGCACATAGACCAGGTGATAACAAAGGCCAAGCGGGGTTTGGCAGCGATGCGGGTGATGGCGGCAGCAAACTGTGAGCAGCGCCATCTATGTCTTCTGTACGAGGGGCTGGTCATGTCTGTTTTGGAGTATGCAATGGCAATCCTGACTCTCAGCCATAAGCAGATAGAAAGGATGGAAAGGATACAGAATGAAGCTATGCGCATTATTCTTGGATGTACAAGAGATACAGCATGCAGGGCGATGCGCTACCTTCTTGATTTTCCAACCATTGAAGAGAGAATGCAAGTTTGCAGGGCACGCGCCTACCTCAGAATTAACGCAAACACACAGCATCCACTGCATAGTGAAATTAGGAAGGTGAAGGGCAGCAGGTTAAAAAGAGGACGGTCGTGGATGGGTCAAGCCGAAGACATTCTTCAACAGGTGTGTTCACTTGAGGACTTAGAACCTGGCGAGGAGTGGGTGCAAGTGCCAACAGACTTCTGCACATCCTTTTCAGTTTGCATCCAACTAGATAGAAAATGCAGACAAGAAAATCCGGCTGCTGTAGAGGCTGAAGTACAAGCGTTGATTTTCGAGAATTCGCTAGACAGTGACGCGGTCATCTACACAGATGGGTCGGTCGTCCGACATGTGAGAAGCTCATGGGCCTTTACAGCTCGGGCCGGAGGGAGAATTGTGAAGGAGGACTCTGGTGCTTTCACTGAAACCACAAGTAGCCTGACCATGGAAGTCATGGCAGTAAGTAAAGCAATAACATGGCTCGAGACACAGACATTCACTAGGGCTTGTTTCCTTAGCGACTCAATGAACATGAATGCTCAATGAATGCAGTTGTAGACATGTTTCAAGCGAACGAAAGAAGAAGAAGAAGACAATGAACATGATCAAGAGGATAGAGGAGGGGTCGATCCGAAGAGAATGGTTGCTGCCTCTGGAGCGGTCTCGGCTGGCAAAGATTAGTTTCATCTTCGTGCCAGGTCATGCGGGAGTACAAGGAAATGAGCGGGCTGACAAGCTCGCAGGTGAGGCTACTGTGGAGGGCGGACGCGCCATGGACCAGGCTGACATTCTGAATGCTCTACGAGAAGTGAGACTTTTGCAAGAACCAAGTGATGACTGTGAATCTACAACAATGGCCAGACTGCGAGAGCAGCAAATTAAAAGAGGGGTGGCCAAACAAGAACACTACGCAGGAAGCCAAAGAAGATTGATAAACCAACACAGAACTGGCGTCGTTAGCCGCTACACGCTGCGGGATTTGCTGAGGAGGGGATCCGAGCACTTATGGACTGAATGGTCCGATGTGCAACGAGGATGATCTGTCGACTAACTAACTAACTAACTAACTAACTAACTAACTAACTAACTAACTAACTAACTAACTAACTAACTAACTATCTATCTATCTATCTATCTATCTATCTATCTATCTATCTGTCTATCTGTCTGTCTGTCTGACCCGGCCCGGCTTCACCCAGTCCCTGGTGGGGAGCATCTCATTTAATTTATATAAGTAGTCATATAAGCTCCCATTCCCGACTGTCTGTCTGTCTGTCTGTCTGTCTGTCTGTCTGACCCGGCCCGGCTTCACCCAGCCTCTGGTGGGGAGCATCTCATTTACTTCATATAAGTAGTCATATAAGCTCCCATTCCCGACTGTCTGTCTGTCTGTCTGTCTGTCTGTCTGACCCGGCCCGGCTTCGCCCAGCCTCTGGTGGGAGCATCTCATTTACTTCATATAAGCTCTGTCAAGGAGCTGTAGATAGAGGCATCAGTAGAATAAGTATAGAAGAAGGGAAAGGACTAAGACAGGACACAGATAAGGTCCCTTATAATAGAATAAGGGGAAAGGACTAAGACAGGACACAGATAAGGTCCCTTATAATAGAATAAGGGGAAAGGGACAGTAGAAGGAGGTAGAACTCTAAACAGTTCTAAACAGGACACGCAAGTGTCATAGTTAGGACATACGAGGACATGACGGGGTTCAACTCCCAAGATAGAACAGAGTATGTTAACTACGGGGAACCCCCAGTCAACAGACTGAACGATGGTACAGCCAGAGGTAAACCAGTACGAGCTACTGGACAGCGTGCTGAGCAACGATGGTACAGCAAGAGGTAAACCAGTACGAGCTACTGGACAGCGTGCTGAGCAACGATGGTACAGCAAGAGGTAAACCAGTACGAGCTACTGGACAGCGTGCTGAGCAACGATGGTACAGCAAGAGGTAAACCAGTACGAGCTACTGGACAGCGTGCTGAGCAACGATGGTACAGCCAGAGGTAAACCAGTACGAGCTACTGGACAGCGTGCTGAGCAACGATGGTACAGCCAGAGGTAAACCAGTACGAGCTACTGGACAGCGTGCTGAGCAACGATGGTACAGCAAGAGGTAAACCAGTACGAGCTACTGGACAGCGTGCTGAGCAACGATGGTACAGCAAGAGGTAAACCAGTACGAGCTACTGGACAGCGTGCTGAGCAACGATGGTACAGCCAGAGGTAAACCAGTACGAGCTACTGGACAGCGTGCTGAGCAACGCAGCACGCAGTACAGCTGCCCACACGAGAATGAGGGGCCAGCAGCTGACCGAGACCTGTGAATTCAGGCAGACGGGACCTGACAGTTGAGGCGACAAGACCTACGTGTTTACCCTAGCCACTGTGTAGTTTAATAGGACGCAATTAGACGTAGCGAGAATGAATAGGGTTGTGATTATAAGAGACTGTGTGTAAGATAGTTTAAGATAGAAGAGTGTTATGATATGAGATGAATGTATTTAATGTGTGCTAAAGATGCCAGCGATCGATTATGCTAAATAAATTATGATTCAGAGTTTTCCATTTGTACAACTGAGTTTGCGAGTGTGAGGTACAAATGAAGTGACCGCATGCCTGAGTGAATCCAGGTTGCTGACAAGCTCCCGTTCCCGACTATCTGTTTGTCTGTCTGTCTATCTATCTGACCCGGCGCGGCTTCGCCCAGCTCCTGGCGGGGAGCGTCTCATTAAATTCATATAACAAAAAAAAAAGTAACTTAAGAATGTCCTTCCACACACCATCCATTATTTTTTAATGAAAACTGCTTTTAATCACCTACATGATTGTAGATAACTTCTTTAAACATAAATTATGCGTTGCAATGTTATGCAGTATGCATTATTTTTATGAAAACTTTGAAAACACCTTAAAGATTTTATCATTATATATTATAACACATATGCCTGTAAATAACTGTAGACAAACATTTTATAAAGCTTTGATAACAATGCAACAATCTATATATATAAAATATATAGAAATGCTATTAAAAGTTATGCCCCTTGAAATAACTTTTCTTAAGTTAAGTCCCCTCGCTATATATAAATGATAATGAAAAATGAAATATTAAATTTTAGTAAGTAAATAGCTGATTGTACACTAAGAAACTATGACAGTTGGCTGCACGGGAATGAAAAGAAAACATGTAGAAAATTTCATCTCAATCGGATGGACCCTTATCGAACGCATCAAATACATCCCTACCCACATAATACATACATCCTATTTTATAGATATAGATGTAACAAGGTAGCACAGTATAATTTATTATTATCACTTCATATTACAATGAAGTTTATTCCAGATCCTGCCAAATCCCTAATCAGAACTACTTTTCGAGCCAAAAAAGCACAAATTGCAATACTATTTTTTGGGGGAAATCACTAAAACAAGCACTGGTGGTATTGATTTAAAATGTTATAAAGTAGCACATTATAATTTATTATTATCACTGAATATTAGAAGTTTATTCCAGATCTGCCAAATCCTAGTCAAACAACTCCTCTTCAGTTTCTGTAGCTATTTCCTGCTGTGTTTGCTCCTGTGATGATGAGGATGAAGAGGATGATTGAAAGAAACATGTATATGCCTCCTGTGATCCAATTTTTCGCAGAATATGCTTAGGTAGTTTATAATCATGACAGCATTTGCCATATCTTTTCATTCCATATCTAATAGTCAAAACAGCTGTCAAACTCTTGATGCTCAGTCTGTTCCGCAATTTTGATTTTATAACTCCCATCTGACTGAAAATACGCTCCACGTCCGCATTAGAATGAGGTACAATGAGCACAATTAAAGCTAAATCTGTAAGATCTTGGAAAGGATTTTCACCGGTGGCATCCCTGTATGAGGCTATTTCTGCCCACGGTCCAAGTGTGTCAGAGGTCTGTGTCCACTGCATATGATGAAGTTTTCTCCACTGGAAATCGATGCGAAATTTTAGCAAGATCCAATATACAGGGCTTCATTGGCTGTAGACATTCACTTCCACTAAGACATGACATGGACTGCAACACTCGAATGTTATCGGGTGTACGCAAACGCAGCTGTGTCAATAGCTCTATTAAAAACTGATGCACCTTCCACGAATTTCTTTCTCATCGGGAAACTTGTAGTCTGCTATTTCTTTCTCAAACTCATAACCTAGATTGGGATTAGGATCTAACTAATCTTGAATAGCAACACTTTCTGTTATTTTATCTTTGAACTGATAGAATCAATGAGCTGGACAAGATCGCTGAGTAGTTTTGTTGGATCCTGTATATCTGCTTCGAATTTCTTATTCACACTTTGAACTTCTCCGAGAATATGCTTGAGAAATATGAGATACATAGTTTTTCATGTCGCTAAACATAGAATGTAGAAGTTCTGCTGTATAACAGCGCTCGTTGAGTCTTGCTACATCAAAATGAATTCTGAGCTCGACCCACTGCTGCAATATTCTGACAATGGCAGATTGAATGGACATCCATCGTGTCTGGCTTTTTGAACAATCTTCAGCCCATCATTTATTGAAACAAAAAGCTCCCTGTACTTTGCTTGACGAAGACTTGAGTGAGAAAATCAGTTATATGTTTCTCTAATCATGAACTCTATGTTCTTGGGCAGACAAGCAGCTGCAGCCTGTGACACTGCCAGCTGAAGGGAATGACATACACACCTAATTAGTACCAGATGAGGAACTTCGCATTTTAATTTTGTATTTACTCCATTGTTTACACGTCATGACAGCCGCATTGTCAGTGCCGAGTGCAACTAGTCTTTGCAACTCAAGTCCATTCTTGTTTAAACAATCTTTTAACGCATTGCATATTGCCTGTGCGTTGCAGTCACTCAGTTCAACTAAATCTAAGTAAGTAACCACAAACTGCTTTCTTGTCTCTGAATAGTACCTAATAGCTACTCCAAGTAGCTTAGTTTCAGAAATGTCATTGCTCTCATCAATCAATAAGCTGTATTTACTTTTGCCAACATCAGCTGTCAAGTCTGTTGTGAAATATGGTGCAAGTACATTTGAAATAACTGCTCTGCACTTAGTTCTCCTAAGCTTAAAGTTCTTGCAACCTTTGCTGTCACCAAAGTGTACCTTGCAGAGTTCACTTAAATGGTCAACAAAGCAAAGCGAACAATGGTCATCTATGAACAAAGACATGCATCCTTCTGTTTCTTTGACATCATCTTTCAGTTTGTCAAATGCAATTGTTGTTTGCCTTTGTGTACTGAATGGTTGTTAGGCTTTCTGATGTTTCGTTGTATTCTTGTGCCCCTCAATATAATTTAACCTGGCTGCAATTGAACATTTGCAATATTTGCAAAAACACTTAGTATTATCCCCTTCTACTTTTAACAACCATGTTTGAAATCTCGTGTCACTGAGCCACTGTTCTCTGAAATGTTGACAATATTTCTTGCTCATGGTGAAACACAAATAAGCTTAAATGAAAGGATAATGTAGACACCACAAAATTATGAACTCGATTACAAGCTAATGTATTGACGTTTGGACTTGTCTGCAAGATGGCGTTCGCTTTCAGCTAAATCGTATTAAAGGGAGTTAAATTAGTTGAATATTGCGCGGTAACGTACTAAGACTGTTTTACTCCCTCGCTTCAGTTCAAATTCGGCTTTTTAGTGTTCCCAAAATGATTTTTAAAGTAATTTTTACCCACCCCAAAAAAGCACCAAAAATATCTTGTGAAGCACTAAATTTACGCGGCCGCACTAACAGCAAAATTTTCGCACTGAATGACTTGAAAAAGCACTAAATTTAGTGCGAAGAGTACTAAAATGGCAACACTGGCTGTAGTGCGTCTCCTGGCTTGTTGCCTCTGACTTCAGCACCTTTCTTTTGCTAGGGTAGACTGGTTTTACTCGAGTTTAGATATGCATGTATGTACGCACAAACATATCTGGAGAAGTCTGGTTTTCGGCGCCTGAGACTCGCCGTCTCTTCTTCTCCTGTTAGCTAAAAGATTTCTGCCACTTGAAGGCCAGGAGTTGGACTTTTGTTGCCAGACGTGATAAATGTATAGTACAAGTCATAAGGGTATTTTATTTTACAAGGTTGAGCGCTCACTTTCAATTCTGCTATAAAAGCGGTTTGGAACCACCATGTCTGGGGAAACCATGAGTACAATGAAATAAATAGATATGTGTGGAAGATCAGACATTGTTACATCGAGAATACTATGGTAGAGAAGAGACGCGGTTGGATAGTGAATGGGAAAGTATAACGTGGTAGAGAGGAGACAAGATTGAGCCGAGAATGGGAAAGTATAACATGGTGGGGGGGGGGGGAGAGACAAGATTGAGCCGAGAATGGGAAAGTATAACGTGGTAGAGGGGAGACAAGATTGAGCCGGGAATGGGAAAGTATAACATGCTAGAGAGGAGACAAGATTGAGACGAGAATGGGAAAGAATAACATGGTAGCGAGGAGACAAGATTGAGCCGAGAATGGGAAAGTATAACATGCTAGAGAGGAGACAAGATTGAGACGAGAATGGGAAAGAATAACATGGTAGCGAGGAGACAAGATTGAGCCGAGAATGGGAAAGTATAGCATGGTGGGGAGGAGACAAGACTGAGCCGAGAATGGGAAAGTATAACATGGTGGAGAGGAGACTAGATTGGGTCGAGAATGGGAAAGTATAACATGGTAGAGAGGAGACAAGATTGAGCCGAGAATGGGAAAGTATGACATGGTGGAGAGGAGACTAGATTGGGTCGAGAATGGGAAAGTATAACATGGTGGAGAGGAGACTAGATTGGGTCGAGAATGGGAAAGTATAACATGGTAGAGAGGAGACAAGATTGGGTCGAGAATGGGAAAGTATAACATGGTGGAGGGGAGACAAGACTGAGCCGAGAATGGGAAAGTATAACATGGTGGAGAGGAGACTAGATTGGGTCGAGAATGGGAAAGTATAACATGGTAGAGAGGAGACAAGATTGGGTCGAGAATAGGAAAGTATAACATAAAAAAAAGTCTAAAAGTCGCTTAAAAGTCGACAGGGTCGACTTCAATTGCATCGGGTTTTTAAAAAAAAAAATCCCATATGGCTCGGTCTCTTTCCGCAGCACGGAAAGCGTCGCACAAAGCACGAATTCCGTAGCTTTTAGCGACGACCCACAGGAGTCTCCGAAATATTTAACTCGTAAACCGAAGGACGCGGCCCGTAATCGAACCCACAACTTTCGGAGCACGAGTCAAACGGCTTGACCACTTCGCCACTAGAATGGGAAAGTATAGCATGGTATAGAAGAGGATGGGTTGAAACAAGAATGGGAGGGAGAAGGTTTAACCTAGAACGGGAGAGAAAAGACAAGGTTGGATCGAGAATAGGAGAGAAGTGACACGCAATCAAGAATAGCAGAGAAGAGACACGGTTGAATCGAGAATAAAATGACAGAACAGACACAGGTTGAATAAAAGTGAAAGAGAATTATATGGTAGAGAAGAGACAGGTTGAATCGAGAATGGGAGAGAAGAGACCCGGTGCACGTTGAGTATTTTCCCGCCACTGGACACAAGCAGGAGCTCTCCTGTGTGCGGAGGACAGCCCAGATCCCGTTATCTTCAAGATGGCAGGCGAGATGGAAATACGTTTCTGAAGGCCTGACCACCTTTCTCAGCAAACTACAACATTACACGCCACAAGACATGGGTCTCTCCGAGGAGGATGAAGAGAATATCTTACAGCGCTTCGAGGAGATATGTCTCGATCTGAACATGGATACCTCGACTAAAGAAGAGGCATGGCAGAACTACCAGAGGATTCAGACAAATTTTACTCTGGAGGTACGTACAAAAACAACAAACAGATCTGTCGTATTTTCCTCACCTGGTTGCTGGTTCTTGAAGTGGCCCAGTTGCAGGCTTTGTTTGTGTTTACTGCTTGCACAAAACATGCGTGGTATTTATTCACAGTGAAATATGTGTAATTCGGATAGCACAACAAATTATCCAAAGTTGCAGAAAATCTTCGGTAACGGGAAAGTACTAACGGGACACGGCCACACCTGGTTAACGGTTTTATGGTGGATCTGAAAGTCTGCGGTTCTGTTAGTAACTGTCAATGTTGTTTCTGTTACCGTTATTGTTTTTATGTTACACATTTACATTTTGTAAGATTATGACAAGTTAACAAATAAACACACTGTGCATTAGAATGGTAATTACTATGTCTATACAAAATACTACTAGGGTAAGTCACAAATGGCTGTAGAAAAATAACTAAATATGATGACAAATTGAAACCAATTTTAAAAAAAAAATACATACATTGTCCCTTTATTTCTCAACATAATTTCCACCAACATTTATGCACATATCCCATCGTTGTTTTCACTTCACATTCAAGTCAACTTCGGCATCATTCGCGAAATGTCTCCCGCCAAGGTGGGTTTTCAGTGGACCGAAAAGGTGAAAATCGCTAAGGGCTAAGTCGGATCTGTAAGGTGGATGTACCAGAACTTCCCACCTTAGTTGGTTAATTTTCTCCTGAGTTAATCGAGCTGTATGTGGTCTGGCATTGTCATGAAGAAGAACCACTCCTCTAGTTAGAGCGTCCTTGAGAACATTTGTCCACCCACATCCAGCTATGCACTGCTTTACAGGACAAACATTTGTCAGCATAAACAGGAAGCTTTTCAGGGGAGCTTCATGGTCTTGAGGGTATGGTGTCTGCCTCGAGTGCTGGAGGTCGCAGGTTCAGACCCCGTGATAACCGGGATTTTTTCTCGTGGACTTCTAGTAATAAAATTTCTCCTGGTCTCTGGGTAGTGAGATCGGACGCCCGTGCATATTGTTGCACACATAAAAAATCCCTTGGCAGTTGGAAATCGAAGAAGAGTAGCCTAACGGCTTTGCCTGGGCAAAATTTTGAGTTAAAAATCTACCCAAAGTATTCCAGGATCCCCGATGGTGCTACGGAGTTCGTGCACTGAGCTGAGTTTCTCCAGACAGGTTTGAGTTAGGAGGAGAACGGAGCACTTATGGGTTGCACCCGTTGCCAAACAGTGACTTAATATAAATAATGAAACATCTTCAAAAGTGCTCAAACGGTCCAGGGCTGCACCAATCTGACAGAACTTGGAAACATAATATCAAACAGTGATCAATGACTCGAAGCCGGCGTTCATCATATTGAGGCACTATTTATTTGCCTATGTTGAAGCTTGTTGCATATTCAATCAGCTCAAATGAGAAATTACAATTTAGTAATACCGTGCCTGTTATGGCCTGGCGGGACGATAGTGAAAAACATTATATGTGAATAATATACCGTTGAATATGTTAAATACTTGCAACCAAATGTCCCGGTCCTTCTGTCATTCACTAATCGGCTTCTGCATCACCTTGTCCTGACTTTCTAAGTCCCATTCTGATATGGTCGCATGTGTCCGTCGCCTTCGGGCTTATCCAAATCATACGTGAATAATGTCGCCCTTTCATTTAATATTTACTATTCATCCTTACGATGTTGTGTCAGTTTATAACGTATCTTATTTCTGCGAATCGAATCGTGCCGCCTCTTCTGTCAATCCCCAAGATCTGACTCTTTTGTTGTTGACTACTTTGTGACGTTTTCTCCTTTTTTCGTCATATCGTTGGTTTCTCGTAAAAGTTGGTTCGTGATTTTCTCACTAACTCTATTTGACGTCATTTCGTCTATTCTGTTACTTGGCACCCGTGTGCCGTGATGTTGATCCATCGACTAAACTAAATTAGGAAGCTATTCCTTATGAATGTCCTTTTCAGGCAGTCCTTTTGCCCACAAAAATGCACAACAGCACGTTCCTCTTTGGTTGTACACTCCGTAAGTACAGTCGTAAGTCATAAGTAGTGTTGTACTCTGACAGACTACTATTTTATCCACCTCTTGATGTTATCTTCCCACTGGCTTCCTTGCCTTCAACACCTTCCAATATGGTATTTTAAGAATGCTATATCTTTTAATCTGGCCAAAGTGTGGCATGCCCCAAAGTGTTAAAAAAAAACATTTTGTATGTTATCTTGAGGTCTTCTTGAAGGATGACTTTCACCAGCCCATTGTTTATTTATAGGCTAAACTAATTTATTTGTGTACGAGTACCAAATTCTTCTTCTTCTTCTTCTTCTTCTTCTTCTTCTTCTTCTTCTTCTTCTTCTTCTTCTTCTTCTTCTTCTTCTTCTTCTTCTTCTGCATTCATCCGGAGATTTTTTCCGGACGTGATTGCGTTGTGCCTGTTTAAAGCAGAGCTGTGTTCTTGCGCCGTTAGGCCGACACATCCGACTTCAGCGGGCATTTGTTGACCGGGTTAACCTTCCCAGAGTACCAAATTGAATTCTTACAGCCCCTCTGCCGTGCGTCCACCTTGACGAGGTAGAGGGGCTTGCGCGTTCCAATGACCCCAAGAGCTATGCCGACGGTAGCACTGCTACTGGTAGGGTCACCCATGTCGGACAGGTCAAGGGAGAGGGACCAGACGAAGTGACGCACAAACCTGCTGCCTTGTAGGTAGACTGGGGACAGTCAAAGGCTAGGGAAAGCATCCCGAAAAGTGCTTGTCGAAATCGGATGTACTGAGCCACAGGCTTGACAAAGAAGTGCAACGTAACTTTATCATTTCATGATGCCACAGATGAAAATTAATCGTTATGGTGCTAATCCCGTGAAGTCCCATCAGGCGGTGATAGTGCCGGGCCCCCTGCCTCAAGGGGGTCCACCCATGACTACTGGTGGTCACCTTCCCCTGTGCTGTGGAGTCAAGGCACAGAGGAGTAGGTTAAGAGCTATTGACCAAATACCAAGGACACTCAACATACTACAGTGGAATGCCGAAGGAGTTTATAACAAGAAAGAATCCCTGACACAGCGTCTTCATAAAGATAGAATAGATGTGGCATGCATTCAAGAGACACACCTCAATGCCAATCGCAAATTTTCAGTCAGAGGATATCAGGCCACACGTTTCGACCGCGAAGGACATAAAGGAGGAGTTCTAATACTTACACGAAATACAATACCTTGCAGCGAAGTATCTGTGATCTCTGACAACCAAACAGAAATTATAGGTGTTGATATAATGATAAAGGACGTGAAAATAAGAATCTACAATCTGTATAGCCCAGCAGATAAGGACCTTACACTCTCAAACATGAAAATAACTGACACAAACTGCATTATTGTCGGAGACTTTAATAGCCGTTCAGAAAGATGGGGATACCCAGATACTGACAAAAGAGGAGATGAATTGGAGGACTGGGAAATAGACTCAAATCTCCATCTACTCAACAAAGCGGATGACACACCGAGCTTCTACTCCAGAAGATGGCTTACCACTTCTACTCCAGACTTAGCTTTCTGCACAGGAGACATCCTCCACAAAATCGATCGCCATGTGCTGGACCAATTAGCAGGTAGTGACCACAGACCAATCAAGCTTGTAATGAATATGGAGTATGTTCCACAGGAGCAAAAGCCCTTGCCCCGCTGGAATTACAAACGAGCAGATTGGGACAGATTTGCCATACTAACAGACAAATATTGTGAAAACATAAATACACGATATGGCAACATAAAGCAAATGGTGGAAAGTCTAAACAGAGCGATAATACAAGCAGCCACTGAGTCCATTCCTAGAGGAGCGAGGAAAAATTACAAACCATACTGGACTGAAGAACTACAAAGTTTGGAGGACAAAGTTGAAGATGCCAGGAAGACAGCAGAGAGAGAACAAACAATTGAAGCGAATATCTCTCTCAAAGCCATCTCAGCAAAATATAAAAGAACAGTAAATCAAACAACAAGAGATTGTTGGAGGGAAAAAACAGAAAACCTGAATTTTGACAGGGATGGAAACAAACTATGGAAACTAGTGAAAGCCATGAACAATGAAGGACCTAGAAACAAACAAATAACAATTAAACAAGGAAATGCCTTGCTTACAGGAAAAAAGGCTGCAAATGCACTAATGGAACACTATGCAAATGCAAACCACATTGATATTACAACCGAACAGAAGAAAGCAATCAAAGACAAACAGATACATCATAGAAATACAGAGACAGCAGCAGAATATATGATGGCAAATCTAACAATGGAAGAAATGGAACAGGCAATGAATACCCTAAAAAAGAAGAAATCACCAGGAAAGGATGGAATCACAAATGAAATGCTAATAGGACTAGGCAACAAGGCAAAAAAGAAACTACTAGCAGTCCTAAATAACAGCTGGAAGAGAGGAATAGTCCCACAGGCATGGAAGGAAGCTATACTAATACCAGTCCCAAAGAAAGGAAAAGACCTGGAAGAACCAAATGGCTATCGACCTATCAGTCTACTTAGCTGTGTAGGAAAATTAATGGAACGCATTATCAATGGCAGGCTAACATGGCATCTGGAAGAAAACAAACTCTTAACACCACACCAAGCAGGATTCAGAAAGTACAGATCCACTGAAGATCAAATAACCTATATAGCTCAGGAAATAGAGGATGCCTTCCAAGAGAAAAAGCACACACTAGCAGTCTGGATAGATTTAGAAAAAGCATTTGATAAAGTATGGAAGGAAGGACTGAAAGTAAAACTGCAAAACATGCATGTTTGTGGAAAAATGTATAAATGGATCAGCCACTACCTTGAGAACAGAACTGCCAGGACAAAAGTACAAGGACAAACCAGCAAAATGATGCTGTTGGAGCAAGGTGTCCCCCAAGGAGGAGTTCTTTCACCAACATTATTCCTAGCATATATAAATGACATCACAGAAAATTTTCCAGCCAGAGTACACACATCCTCCTTTGCAGATGACCTAGCCATATGGACATCTGAAGAATATATTAGTACAGCTAACAGCAGAATACAGCAAGCCTTATTAGCGCTAGAGGACTGGTCAAAATCATGGCTAGTGAAGATAAGTGAGGAGAAAACAACATGCACAGTGTTCTCCCTCTCAAATAAAACTCAGCAACCTAAGCTGGTATTGAATGGAAAAATATTGCGCCATGAAGAAAATCCAAACTATCTAGGAGTCACCTTTGATCGTCGCCTGACATGGAAGACACAGGTTGAGAAAAATCGAACAAGAGCAAGGCAGAGAATGGCAATCATGAAAAAGCTTGCTGGTACAACGTGGGGAGCAGATGAGAAAGTTCTCAAGAAGTTATATACTGGACGGGTGAGGCCAGTACTGGAATATGGCATTGCAGCATGGGCAACAGCAGCTAAGTCAAACTTTAACAATGGCATCCATGGATATAGCCTCCCTATTCACTAACGTTCCATTAGAGGAGACAGTGAAAATAATAAGGGAACGCATTGAAGACAAACAACTAAAATTAGGCATACCAACACCTATTCTGGAGAGGCTACTACTACTATGTACCGCCAACATCCAATTCAATTTTCAAACTAAGTCATACCGCCAAATTGACGGAGTGGCCATGGGAGTCCTCTTGGTCCTATTCTAGCGGACATCTTCATGGCACACTTAGAAGAAAAGAGATCCTCAGACATCAACAACTTGGCCTTTTACCGGCGTTATGTGGACGATATACTAATTATCACCACAGACGAGCTACAAGCAACATCGTTTCAGGCCACAATGAACAAGACGCATAAAAACATCTCTTTATCTATGGAACACGAACACAACGAAGCGTTACCGTTCCTAGATATTCTAATGAGACGTAGAGCAGACGGCACAATTCAAAGATCGGTGTATCGCAAAGAAACATGGACTGGCCAATACCTAAATTTTCAGAGCTTCACACCTGTCCAGTACAAACGGGGCTTAGTACGGACCTTGTTTGACCGTGCTAGAAAGATATGCACCCAGGACACACTGACAGAGGAATTTGAAACTCTGAAGAATGTCTTAAACCTGAATGGGTACTCCACAGGATTTATAAAGCGCCATTGCCAACAGCCCAAACCCAAAGCAGACGTAACTACAGTCCCTAAACTCAAGGTATTCATCCAGCTAACCTTTCGAGGGGATGACGTAATGCAACGTCTACAAGACCGGCTTACTACAGCAGTAGGTCGAACATTCTGTGCGGCAACTCCAGTCATTAGATGTAAAACCGTACCCATTCCTACACCAACAGTCAAAGAGCCTGTTCCTCTGTACGCCACAAACAATTGTATTTACCAATTCACATGTAGATGCCAGGCCGTTTACATTGGCCGAACGGAGAGACAGACAGCTTAACAAACGGGTGTCAGAACACATACCTCAATGGGTCAACAAGATACAACACACAGGAGATGATAGCCACGAGGAGCTGACACACCGGAAGCTCCCGGCGTCTTCAATCGGCAGGCACATTGTCGCCAGTCGCCATGTTGTGTCCAGAGAGACTGCATTTCGCGTGTTGTTTAGAACACAGAATACTCGCTTGTTAAAATTTGCAGAAGCAATTATGATCTATCAACGCAAGCCAGAATTGTGTAAACAGAAAGACATGTTAGTCAGCTTAAAATTACCGTGGTAGACAATCGACATTACTGTGCGAAATTGTGTATATTTCAACTTGAAGGATTTATCTAGTTAATTTCACGTAAGTTGTGTGAGTTCTGCAGTATGTACCTGACGAGATGCAGCGAAATATGCCAGGCAATAAATCGTGCAATCTATTGTTTGTGTCTTCGTTATTCAAAATAAGTAGAGTCCAAAACCAAGGAATGCGAATCATAACTGGAAGCCTGAAGACAACGCCTATTAATGAACTAGCAAAGATCACTTGTTTACAACCAATGCAGGATAGAAGAGATAGCAGAGCCCAGCAACAAGCAGAAAAATTTAGAAGATTGACAGACCACCCTATGTACAACAGATTTAATGGTTTTGGAAAGGGAAGACTGAAGCGTAGCAACTTTGTAGAAACTGCAAAACGAAGGATTAGGGCAGATCCTATACTTAACATATCAACAGTCAAGCCCATACACAATGCACACAACTTCCCAGCTTGGAGACAGCAGCAACTGCCTGAGATGATAGAAAACATTCCTGGTATTGAGAAAAAGAACACTCAGCATGAAACCGAAAGAAGAGAAATAACCCTAAACTACATAAAAGAACATTACCCAAGCAGGAATTGGACCCATGCATATACAGATGGATCAGCCAAAAATTCAATAGAGAATGGAGGAGGAGGAATTCTCCTAAATTTAAAAAATGGAGTGAAAAAAACACATTCAATGGCAACTGGAAAATTTTCAAGTAACTTCAAAGCGGAGGTAGAGGCTTTGAAAACTGCAGCAGAAATGCTCCTGATGGAGGAAAATAAAGAGAAGCAAATAGCTATCTTCACAGATGCAAAGTCAGTTGTCTCAATACTGAAGAGCAATAACAGCACAGAACTAACTGACCTAAGAGCAGCACTCCATGGTCTATGCCAGAAATCCAAAAAAGTTGTAATACAGTGGATCCCATCACATTGCAGTATACCTGGAAACGAAGAGGCTGACAGACTGGCAAAAGAGGGCGGACGACTACCACAGCCTGACATAGACATAACCTATAATGAGGCAAAGAGGTTGATAAAAAGCACTTATAGAACCAAATGGGAATCAGAGCATCCAGGCCACCAGAAGGATGATGCATATTACAAACTCGACCGAAGAGAACAAGTAGCAATCTTCAGACTCCGCACAGGACATAACAGGCTGAAATACCACTTGTTCAATAAACTAAAGATAGGAGATACCGATGAATGTAATTGTAGAACTGGAAAAATGACAGAAAACATTTGCTGCAGGATTGCCCAACGTATGCAGAACAGAGAAAGATATTTTGGCCCACACCTGCTTCATTTGAGGACAAGCTCTATGGAGATATCAACAAGCTCAAGTTGACCGCAGCTTACTTTAACTGCATACAGGTTGACATTTAAAGGTGCATGAAGACCCAGAGGCATGAAATGGAATATTGCTTGGATAGCAAATCCATTATGTGGAAAGTCCAAATCGAAAGCTTGCTGTGTGGGCTTCATAAAAGGTGGAAAAGTGTTCTAGTGGCACGAAATGGAATATTGCTTGGATAGCAAATCCATTACGTGGAAAGTCCGAATCAAAGCCCATTGTGTGGGCTTCATAAAAGGTGGAAAAGTGTCCTAGTGGCATGAAATGGAATATTGCTTGGATAGTAAATCCATTACGTGGAAAGTCCTAATCAAAAGCCCACTGTGTGGACTTCATAAAAGGTGGAAAAGTGTCCTAGTGGCACGAAATGGAATATTGCTTGGATAGCAAATCCATTACATGGAAAGTCCGAATCGAAAGCTCACTGTGTGGATGTCATCTGCAGACTGCATACTTCTGGTTTCCGGAAGAACAGCCTATGGTGAACGGAAGGCCCAATATACGGAAGTGAGGCTAAGCAGCCATGTGCAGGACGTGACGATTCCTTGGGTGAGCCCAGTACCAGAGCGCTATGTATCGGCTCTGCAAGTATGGAAGCCTCCTTGGATGGCGGGGAATGCCCATGGTCTGCCCCTGCCTTCCCTTGAGGGCTGACCAGGATCTTTGGCTGTTCTATATGGACCAGCTGGGATGGGGGATAACACCACAACAGTGAGAGTCAAACGTCCTAAGAAACCCCCGGGAAGGTTAACCCGGTCAACAAATGCCCGCAGAAGTCGGATGTGTCGGCCTAACGGCGCAAGAACGCAGCTCTGCTGTAAACAGGCACAACGCAATCACATCCGGAAAAAAAAACTCCGGATGAACGAAGAAGAAGAATTCTTACAGTATCAAGCTGATGTCTAAAAACATGAAAATTGTCTCGCTCTCAATGAATCATGAAAAAAAATAGCCAAAGACAAACAATATGGTGACATAATGGCCTCAGTTATCAGGGTTCAGTATGTTATATTGTATACATGAATATGATTTTCTTAATAATCCAGTTTTAAGCCAGCATATAATTATTATAAAGTGGGTTATTTAGGTGTCTAGTTTTATGTGTACATATATTTTTGCAGCAAGAAGGCACAGTTGATAAGTTATTATATGACATGTAAACATCAGTGATAAGGCGCATACTACAGTTTATTTGTGCTGTATTATTGTGTGGATGTAACATTGTTACTTGTGGTGTATTATTGTGTGGATGTAACATTGTTACTTGTGCTGTATTATTGTGTGGATGTAACTTTAGGTGGTACTTGTGTTGTATTATTGTGTGGATGTAACATTAGGTGTTACTTGTGCTGTATTATTATGTGGATGTAACATTGTTACTTGTGCTGTATTATTGTGTGGATGTAACATTGTTACTTGTGTTGTATTATTGTGTGGATGTAACATTGTTACTTGTGTTGTATTATTGTGTGGATGTAACATTGTTACTTGTGCTGTATTATTGTGTGGATGTAACTTTAGGTGGTACTTGTGTTGTATTATTGTGTGGATGTAACATTAGGTGTTACTTGTGCTGTATTATTGTGTGGATGTAACATTGTTACTTGTGCTGTATTATTGTGTGGATGTAACATTGTTACTTGTGTTGTATTATTGTGTGGATGTAACATTGTTACTTGTGTTGTATTATTGTGTGGATGTAACATTGTTACTTGTGTTGTATTATTGTGTGGATGTAACATTGTTACTTGTGTTGTATTATTGTGTGGATGTAACATTGTTACTTGTGTTGTATTATTGTGTGGATGTAACATTAGGTGTTACCTGTGCTATATTATTGTGGATGTAACTTTAAGTGTTAGTTGTGCTGTATTATTGTGTGGATGTAACATTGTTACTTGTGTTGTATTATTGTGTGGATGTAACATTGTTACTTGTGTTGTATTATTGTGTGGATGTAACATTAGGTGTTACCTTGTGTTGTATTATTGTGTGGATGTAACATTAGGTGTTACTTGTGTTGTATTATTGTGTGGATGTAACTTTAGGTGTTACTTGTGTTGTATTATTGTGTGGATGTATCATTAAGTGTTACTTGTGCTGTATTATTGTGTGGATGTAACATTGTTACTTGTGGTGTATTATTGTGTGGATGTAACATTGTTACTTGTGCTGTATTATTGTGTGGATGTAACATTAGGTGTTACTTGTGCTGTATTATTGTGTGGATGTAACATTGTTACTTGTGCTGTATTATTGTGTGGATGTAACATTAGGTGTTACTTGTGTTGTATTATTGTGTGGATGTAACTTTAGGTGTTACTTGTGTTGTATTATTGTGTGGATGTATCATTAAGTGTTACTTGTGCTGTATTATTGTGTGGATGTAACATTGTTATTTGTTCTGTATTATTGTGTGGATGTAACATTGTTACTTGTGCTGTATTATTGTGTGGATGTAACATTGTTACTTGTGCTGTATTATTGTGTGGTCAAGTATTATCAAGTCAATTATTATCAAGTCAGGTCTTAGTCAGATATGACTGAGCTACCGTATGACAGTAGACGGTACTACCTGCTTTCTGTCAGCGCCGAATGTTGGGCGGCGCTTACCAAACCCAACACCCCACATTGTGCCAACGGCTTCGGGCGGAAGAGCGCAATTGAGAGGGTACTAGCCTTATCCTGGTGCGAGGAAATGCAACCCAAAGACAAAATAAGTCATGGCAGGGCAGACCAGGCCCTAAGCCTTGGTTGGCAGCTGGTCTAGGATCGAAGCTCCGACAGGCGGACAGTTAGAGCATTGCTTTGCTGATCCGGCAGCTTCTGCAGCTTGTCTTGTTCCAGATTATAGGTGTTAACTTTCCTCTGGAGTGAACTAGGCAGGCCGAGAGAGGGATCATGCTGCATGGGCAACACATGGTTTCTTTATTTTAGCCCAGGCTTTGTGCTATGGAGAGGCAATAACTCCATCCCTGGTCTTAACCGGTCTCGGAATCAAAGCGAGAGGCAACTGTTACGGGTTATAAGTCCTTGTCAGTTGGCGTAGACATGGGGCGCCACGCGTTGCCTCTGACGGTGGGAGACACCTACAGGTGTCACTGATCAGCTACCGCCTGCCTCAAGCTGGGCAGCCCCCAGCCAATTGGGTGCTGATCCGCCACAGCCTGCCTGCTTCAATGGGTGCTTGGGGCTAGGACAAAATCTGAATCGCAGGCTGTAAAACCAATGCACCAGGTATTAATAAAAGGAATAGAAACCTCAAGCTACGGCTTGCAACCTGGAACGTGAGAACAATGTGTCCAGGATTTTCCACTGACTTGACAAATATTGACGATGTGAGAAAAACGGCTGCGATTGATGCTGAACTCAATCGTCTTAACATTGATATTGCTGGCCTGCAGGAGACTCGCCTCGCTGAGGAAGGGTCACTCAGGGAAAACAATTACACCTTTTTTGGAAGGGAAGAGGGCAGGCATAAAAAAGGCAACATGGTGTGGGCTTTGCAGTGAAGAATTCGCTACTGGGAATGATTGATATCCCAGCTGGAGGTAATGAAAGATTATTATCACTGCGCTTGGCAACCTCTTGTGGATTTGCCACCATTCTCACTGCATATGCACCGACACTCGCTTCCTCTGATGATGTGAAGGATACGTTCTATGAGCAGCTAGACTCTGCGATCAAGGCAGTTCCAAAATCCGACTACATTTATATGCTCGGTGATTTCAATGCTCGTGTGGGCAAGGACTCGAGTTCATGGCCAGTGTGCCTTGGAAAATACAACATCGGTCGCATGAATGATAATGGGCAAAGGCTGCTGGAGCATTGCACTAGAAATGACCTATGTATTACAAACTCCTTTTTTAAAACAAAAGAGATGCATAAGGTCACATGGAAACATCCAAGATCCAGCCATTGGCATCAGCTGGACTTCATTATCACACGGAGACAACATCTGAACCATACATCATTAACTCGAAGTTACCACAGTGTTGACTGTGATACAGATCATTCTTTGGTTGTTGCAAGGGTTAGACTGAGACCAAAGAGAATCTACACAGCTAAACACAAGTCTAGCCCCAGGATTAATATTACTAACACTCACGATCCTGGAAAGTGCTTTGAATTTCAACAGCAACTTGAAGACGCTTTCAATGATACATCAGAAAATTGTATAGTAAATGATAAATGGAGTAAACTTAACCCTTTACAGGGCAGACGCTTGTCCGTTTTGTAGCCCTGAACGGGCAAGATTTTTTCAGGTTCTGTAAAAATTTCGGGTCGCGTTAGTAAAAACATCACAAATAAGGTGTTAGTCAACCGATGTTAGTTACATAAACAACACAATGAAGGGAAAAGCATGCAGAATATGTTACGTGATTGTTGCCGGTAATCCATATATGAACACAAATATTTACGAAATACGGCATGTTGTTTGTGATTTTCCGTCATCTATACGGCAATTTACAAACACATTTTCAGAATCATAATCACTTTCTTTAAAGTCCGACTCACGACTGCTAATGCAAAGTAACGCTTTGCACTGATATCTAGCTCCGATTAATAATCAACTTCGTGCCCTTTAATGTCATTTAAATTGAACAGAGCGAAATCTCGGCTATCACTTGAAGAATCGCCGAAATCCATTTTGAAAAACAGCGTAAAACTCCCAAAAACTATCAAAACAAGTCCGTAAAAGTCTGTTCAAAGTCATTGTAGCGCGTTTACAAATGGCGGCCACGTTGTCAAGCTATCGGCGATAGTGAAAGTAGCCGACGGAAGTGTCGGAAAGCCGAGAGATCGCGTTTTTACAATGCATAATAGTATCGGCCGGAATCGGACGCTACGCTCGTATTTAGAGATCGGCCGGTAACGGACGCTATGCCTTGTAAAGGGTTAAGGAAACTATTTATAAAACAGCGATAGGGGTTTACGGCACTGTAGATCATAAGAGGCAGGACTGGTTTGCTGGCAAACAGCCAGATACTGCAGCCCTTGATTGATAAAAAGAAGATAGCTCTCTTAAGAAACAAGGAAAGACCAACGCGTAACACTCTGAGTGAGCTGAAGCAAGCGAGGAAGGATGTACAAAAGGCTGCCAGGCAGTGTGCGAATGACTATTGGATCAAGTTATGTGAGTCCATTCAAATCGCAAGTGATAAGGGAAACATCAGAAGCATGTATGAAGGGATAAAGAAAGCCTGTGGTCCAATGATCAAAAGAAGTGCACCGCTGTAAACCTTGACTGGAGAAATCATCACTGATAAGAAACAGCAGATGGATAGATGGGTCGAGCACTATTTAGAGCTTTACTCAAGTGAGACCAAGCTAGCGGATGATGCCCTCAACGCCATAGAGGCCCTGCCAACTCTTGACCACCTTGACACACTTCCCACTATAACAGAAGTTAAGTGTGCTATAAATGAGCTTGCATCTGGCAAGGCTCCAGGTAAGGATGGGATTCCAATAGAGGTAATCAGGAGTGGGCAAGACACACTCGCTCTACAGATCCACCAGTTAATAGAGCTATGCTGGCGAGAAGGACAAGTCCCACAGGATTTCAAAGATTCAAACATCATAACGCTGTACAAGAACAAGGGAGATCGGAGCGACTAACAACTTTAGGGGTATCTCACTTCTGTGTATTGTTGGGAAAGTATTTGCCAGAATTGTCCTGGGAGATCAAGTCTACCCCGAATCACAGTGCAGCTTCCGTCAGAACCGGTCTACCATTGATATGATATTCTCATTGCGACAGATGCAAGAAAAATGCCGGGAACAAAATCAGCCACTGTTTATTGCCTTCATCGACCTCACAAAGGCATTCGATTTGGTCAGTCATGAGGATCTGTTCAAAGCACTAAAGAAGATTGGCTGCCCACCAACTCTTCTGTCCATTGTGGAATTGTTCCACACAGGCATGAAGGGTATAATCAAGTTTGATGGCTCAACTTCAGAAGAGTTTGAAATCAAGAGTGGAGTTAAGCAAGGTTGTGTACTAGCCCCCACCCTCTTTGGGATATACTTTTCACTTCTACTGAAATATGCCTTTCGTGATCAGGATGACGGTATATACATTCACTCACGCTCAGATGGTGGCCTCTATAATGCTCAGAGATTGAAGGCCAAGACCAAAATTAGCAGGGTACTAATCAGAGAGTTGCTTTTTGCGGATGATGCTGCGATTACGACCCACTCTGAGGAAGAATTACAACATCTACTATCTGCATTCTCCAATGCTTGTTCTGAATTTGGTTTAACAATTAACAAAAAGAAGACACAGATTATGTCACAAGGTGCACATGGTGTACCATCAATCTTTATTGACGACGCCGAACTGGAGATAGTAGACCATTTTACATATCTAGGATCGGAGGTAAATAGCAAATTATCCCTCGATCAGGAAATCAACATCAGGATTGGCAAGGCAGCAACAACAATGAACATGTTAGCAAAAAGAGTCTGGGAGAACAGGAAGCTTACTGCCAAAACAAAAGTCCTCGTCTACCAAGCCTGTGTCCTTAGTACTCTTCTTTATGGCAGTGAAACCTGGACAACTTACTCACGCCAAGAGAAATGTTTAAACAGCTTTCATATGCGGTGTCTGCGAAGAATACTTGGTATTAAGTGGCAAGACAAAATCACAAATACTGAAGTATTGGAAAGATCAGGTTGTGTGACAGGTGTATTCCATGCTCAGTCTTCGTAGACTTAGATGGACAGGACACGTTAGGAGGATGGATGATGGTAGAATACCAAAGGAGATCTTTTTTTGGTGAATTAGAGACGGGTAGGAGATCTCAGGGTCGGCCTCTACTACGATACAAAGATGTGTGTAAGCGGGACATGATTGATACAGGCATTGATAATGCACATTGGGAGCACGTCGCCGCTGAACGTGTTGCATGGAGGGCAACTATCAGAAATGGAATAAAGACAAAGGAGAAAATGATTGCAGATAAAGCACACACAGAGCGTGAGAGACGTAAGATGGTGCAAAATGGTGGAAATGACCATGTTTTCACATGCACCTACTGTGGGCAAACATTTGCAGCAAGAATTGGCCTTACCAGCCACACTTGCCACCGCCATGGATCGTAGTTATTAAGCCTTTTTGAAGCACAATGTACCAAACTATCATCTGTCAAGACAGAAAGGTGCCAATGTATTATTGTGTGGATGTAACATTAGGTGTTACTTGTGGTGTATTATTGTGTGGATGTAACATTGTTACTTGTGCTGTATTATTGTGTGGATGTAACATTGTTACTTGTGTTGTATTATTGTGTGGATGTAACATTGTTACTTGTGCTGTATTATTGTGTGGATGTAACATTGTTACTTGTGCTGTATTATTGTGTGGATGTAACATTGTTACTTGTGCTGTATTATTGTGTGGATGTAACATTGTTACTTGTGCTGTATTATTGTGTGGATGTAACATTGTTACTTGTGTTGTATTATTGTGTGGATGTAACATTGTTACTTGTGTTGTATTATTGTGTGGATATAACATTAGGTGTTACTGGTGTTGTATTATTGTTAGGGGTGTACCGGATTTCGGCTCCGGCTCCGGCAAATCCGGAATCCGGCCATTTTTACAAATCCGGCTTCGGCTCCGGCTCCGGTCCAGTTTTGCCGGATTTAGGCCGGATTTGTGTTGCCTAGTCACGTGAATTTTCTGTACATGTTTCATGAGGCCACGTCGAATTTTAGGCAATAGCACAGTAGCACTTCCGGTTTACTATTTCTCGCTGATGTAAATAAGAATTTTAAGAAAAAAACACTCATTTTGAATTTTAATGGTGCATTACTTCATGAGTTTGTGGGACTTGAATATTTATTTTCGTAAATTTCTTTGGTCTTGCCCATAAAATAAAATGGCATCAAAATCTAAGTCATACAGCGCCGTTTGGGATTACTTCAAGGTTAAAGACGATGATTCAGCGAAGGTAATATGTAAGTTGTGTGACAAACAGTTATCGCGTGGACGATCAGATCGCCCCAAAGACTTCTCAACATCATCAATGCAGACCCATTTGCGATCGATGCACAAGAAAGCTATGACGAAATGATGGAAAAGAAAGCATCACTGAAGGCCAGTGTATTGGCGACCACATCTATGATGAATCTGGGACCGTGTTTGCACAAAGCAAGCAGCAGTACCCAGCAGTCAATTGTGCAGGCATGGGACCGGGCCAAAATTTGGGACATCAACAGTCCCAATGCTAAACGCATTCATGCTGCCGTAGCCCGAATGATAGCCATAGATATGGAGCCTTTTCAAGTAGTGGAACGACCAGGTTTCAGAGAGTGATGCATACAATGAAAAAAGGTATGAATTGCCTTCAAGAAAGTACTTTGCTGAACATATCATTCCTGACATGTGTAAACCGTCTGAAGGTAAAAATTGCAACAATGATATCTGACACTGATTACATATCATTCACAACAGATACGTGGACAGCTGAACACACCACTCAGTCATTTATGGGCCTCACTGGCCATTGGTTAATAGACTCCTTCGTTCTCCGCAGTGTAGTCTTCCATTGTACTGCATGTGATGAACATCACACGGCCACAAACTTGCTTGCACATTTTGAAATGATGCTGGATGAGTGGTCAATTGCACGTGAGAAGTGCCATGTTGTTGTGAGAGACAATGCATTCAACATTGCCTCATGCTTTCGTGATGGCAGCTATTCAAGTGTTGGATGTTTTGCACACACACTGCAGCTGTGTGTGCGTGATGGTCTTTTGAGTCAAAAGTATGTTGCTGGCATCATCAGTACTGGAAGAAAATTGGTAGGACATTTCAAACACTCTTCTTCAGCAACCAGTTGTTTGCATGAACTTCAAAATGAATTAAACCTACCACAACATCAGCTTATCCAGGACGTGACAACACGATGGAACTCAACGTTCTATATGTTACGACGTCTGTTAGAACAACGGCGCAGCATCAGCCTGTACTGTGTTGAAAATTTTGAAATTGATTCGGTAACTGGGCTAACGGCACAACAGTGGGCAGTCACGGAGAATGTGGTAGCTACTTTGGCACCATTTGAAGAAATCACACGTGAAATAAGTGCAGCTCAGGCATCAATATCAGTTGTGATCCCATTAGTGAAAACACTCATGGCTTTCCTCCAGAAAGAAGGTAGTGATGCTGGGATCAAAACTATGAAAGCAGCCCTGCTTGAAGCTGTTAGCAGCAGATTTGCGGACATTGAATCCAACAGTATTTACACCTGTGCCACACTACTGGATCCTCGATTCAAGCTGTGCTTCTTCTCCGAACGTGGTAGAAGTGATGCACGAGCCC
Source organism: Cepaea nemoralis (assembly GCA_014155875.1). Classification (NCBI taxonomy): domain Eukaryota; kingdom Metazoa; phylum Mollusca; class Gastropoda; order Stylommatophora; family Helicidae; genus Cepaea; species Cepaea nemoralis. The sequence goes on along the minus strand of JACEFZ010007844.1, from coordinate 69,722 downwards.
ATCTGCTGTTAGCAGCTAACTCCATTATTGATTCAGCAAACACAGTCAGTCCACAGGATCCATCAGCTACTGTTAGTAGTAGTAGTACTAGTGTTTTGACTTCTGTGAGCACTGCCACACAGTACGAGTCCAGCCTATGGAGCTGTTTTGACACAATTGTCGAGGAAAATCCCACCGCAGATCGTTCTGCAAGTGCCGAAGGCAACAGCATTAACACTGAGGTGACACAGTACCTGTCAGAGCCACTTCAAACTCGACAGTCAGATCCAGTTTCATGGTGGCATGCCAATAAGCAAAGATTTCCAAGCATGGCTAGACTGGCGCAGGTATTTCTTGCACCACCACCTACAAGTGTGCCATCGGAAAGGCTGTTCAGTACTGCAGGAGACATTATCACTGACCACCGTAGTAGCCTTTTACCAGAAAATGCGGAGACGTTGATTTTCCTGAAATACAACTCGTCTCTTCTTGACTCTGAGAGTTCAACTTCACAGCCATAATGAAGACTGACTGAAATAGTGAAATTACTAAATGAATGTATTTCAATAAATTCAATCTGTTCAGTGTACTGTTGTTGTGAGTTGTAACTGAGCTGATAATATGCCAACTGAAAACAATGTGAAAACTAAAAACTGAAACTGAAAACTAACAATTAAAATTACTAAATTAGCATTATGTGCTTATGTATTATGTTTCATCTTGAACTTATGGAACTTAATATTACTTAATTACTTATTCTACTGTGAATGTAATTATTTTACATTTAAATGATTTAATATGAGTATATGTCATCATTGTCATGTCTATAGTAATGAACTGCAGTAATGAACAGTCGAGTGATTCCACTCACCTAAGTCAAGTGATGTAGTATGTTATTTTATTTTTATTGTTTTATTTGTAGCTCCGGCTCCGGCTCCGGCCGGATCTCACTTCATAAATCCGGCCAAATCCGGCTCCGGCCGGATTTCAAAAATTTGAATCCGGTACAGCCCTAATTATTGTGTAGATGTAACATTAGGTGGTACTTGTGTTGTATTATTGTGTAGATGTAACATTAAGTGTTACTTGTGGTGTATTATTGTGTGGATGTAATATTTTTACTTGTGCTGTATTATTGTGTGGATGTAACATTGTTACTTGTGCTGTATTATTGTGTGGATGTAACATTGTTACTTGTGTTGTATTATTGTGTGGATATAACATTAGGTGTTACCTGTGCTATATTATTGTATGGATGTAACAGTAGGTGTTACCTGTACTGTATTATTGTGTGGATGTAACATTAGGTGTTACTTGTGTATTATTGTGTGGATGTAACATTGTTACCTGTGTTGTATTATTGTGTGGATATAACATTAGGTGTTACTGGTGTTGTATTATTGTGTGGATGTAACATTAGGTGTTACTTGTGTTGTATTATTGTATGGATGTAACATTAGGTGTTACCTGTGCTATATTATTGTGGATGTAACTAGGTGTTACTTGTGGTGTATTATTGTGTGGAAGTAACATTAGGTGTTACTTGTGGTGTATTATTGTGTGGAAGTAACATTAGGTGTTACTGGTGTTGTATTATTGTGTAGATGTAACATTAGGTGTTACTTACGTTGTATTATTGTGTGGATGTAACATTGTTACTTGTGTTGTATTATTATGTGGATGTAACATTGTTACTTGTGTTGTATTATTGTGTGGAAGTAACATTGGGTGTTACTTGTGGTGTATTATTGTGTGGATGTAACATTAGGTGTTACTTGTGTTGTATTATTGTATGGATGTAACATTAGGTGTTACCTGTGCTATATTATTGTGGATGTAACTAGGTGTTACTTGTGGTGTATTATTGTGTTGGATGTAACATTATGGTGTTACTTGTGGTGTATTATTGTGTGGAAGTAACATTAGGTGTTACTGGGTGTTGTATTATTGTGTATATGTAACATTAGGTGTTACTTGCGTTGTATTATTGTGTGGATGTAACATTGTTACTTGTGTTGTATTATTATTTGGATGTAACATTGTTACTTGTGTTGTATTATTGTGTGGATATAACATTAGGTGTTACTGGTGTTGTATTATTGTGTGGATGTAACATTAGGTGTTACTTGTGTTGTATTATTGTATGGATGTAACATTTTTTGTTACCTTTGCTATATTATTGTGGATGTAACTTTAGGTGTTACTTGTGTTGTATTATTGTGTGGATGTAACATTAGGTGTTACTTGTGTTGTATTGTGTGGATGTAACATTAGGTGTTACTGGTGTTGTATTATTGTGTAGATGTAACATTAGGTGTTACTTGCGTTGTATTATTGTGTGGATGTAACATTGTTACTTGTGTGGTATTATTGTGTGGATGTAACATTGTTACTTGTGTTGTATTATTGTGTGGATGTAACATTAGGTGTTACTAGTGTTGTATTATTGTGTGGATGTAACATTGTTACTTGTGTTGTATTATTGTGTGGATGTAACATTAGGTGTTGTGTTGTATTATTGTGTGCATGTAACATTAGGTGTTACTTGTGTTGTATTATTGTGTGGATGTAACATTGTTACTTGTGCTGTATTATTGTGTGGATGTATCATTGGTGTTTCTTGTGTTGCATTATTGTGTAGATGTAATATTGTTACTTGTGTTGTATTATTGTGTGGATGTAACATTGTTACTTGTGTTGTATTATTGTGTGGATGTAACATTAGGTGTTGTGTTGTATTATTGTGTGGATGTAACATTAGGTGTTACTTGTGTTGTATTATTGTGTGGATGTAACATTGTTACTTGTGCTGTATTATTGTGTGGATGTATCATTGGTGTTTCTTGTGTTGCATTATTGTGTAGATGTAATATTGTTACTTGTGTTGTATTATTGTGTGGATGTAACATTGTTACTTGTGTTGTATTATTGTGTGGATGTAACATTGTTACTTGTGCTGTATTATTGTGTGGATGTAACATTGTTACTTGTGTTGTATTATTGTGTGGATGTAACATTGTTACTTGTGTTGTATTATTGTGTGGATGTAACATTGTTACTTGTGTTGTAGTCTTGTGTGGATGTAACATTGTTACTTGTGTTGTATTATTGTGTGGATGTAACATTGTTACTTGTGCTGTATTATTGTGTGGATGTAACATTAGGTGTTACTTGTGTTGTATTATTGTGTGGATGTAACATTGTTACTTGTGTTGTATTATTGTGTGGATGTAACATTGTTACTTGTGTTGTATTATTGTGTGGATGTAACATTAGGTGTTACTTGTGTTGTATTATTGTGTGGATGTAACATTGTTACTTGTGCTGTATTATTGTGTGGATGTAACATTAGGTGTTACTTGTGGTGTATTATTGTGTGGATGTAACTTTAGGTGGTACTTGTGCTGTATTATTGTGTGGATGTAACTTTAGGTGGTACTTGTGCTGTATTATTGTGTGGATGTAACTTTAGGTGGTACTTGTGCTGTATTATTGTGTTGATGTAACTTTGGAACAGTCATAACATCTGATGGGAGATGCCTTGAAGAGATTAGAACAAGAATCGCCATCTTTAGCAAGATGAAAAACATTCTGACCAATAAAAAGATGTCAATTGAAACGAGAAAAAGAGTGTTGAGGGGATACATAGAGCCTGTTCTTTTGTATGGATGTGAAACTTGGACAATGAGCAGTCAAGCTGAAAAGCATCTGATGGCTGCAGAAATGTGGTTTCTGAGGAAAATGCAAAGAGTACCATGGACAGACAGAAAAACCAATGACCACGTACTACAGGAGACAAATGAACATCGTAAACTGATTATAGAAATTAGACGTAGACAGTCAAAATTTTTTGGACATGTTATGAGAAGAAATGGATTGGAAAACTTGGTGACAACTGGCAAGATCGAAGGAAACAGACCAAGAGGCAGACCGAGAGGAAAATACCTGGATGGCTTGGCCACATGGCATGGACGAGACAGGAACACTGAACTGATCCACGACTCTGGTGATCAAGTGAAATGGCGAGTCATGACCGCCCACGCTTTCCGGCATGGCACATGATTGATTGATTGATTGTAACTTTAGGTGGTACTTGTGCTGTATTATTGTGTGGATGTAACTTTAGGTGGTACTTGCGCTGTATTATTGTGTGGATGTGCTATCTGTGCTCTAGTCTAAACACAGAACTGAACTGTTTCAGGGTGATCAGATGCACTGGCTGGCGTGTGCACTGTATGAAGCCTGCCGTCGTACATCTGTTCCAACAGTCGGACGTGGCACCCTGGAAGGCAACTGTGTCTCACTCACCAGGCTACTCAGGTCATCCAAATTTAGGTAACTGATTTTCATCTGCAGTTAATGAGACAGCTCTTGTATACTTATCGCTACCTTCATTTCTATATTCTTCTGCTAGGATATTCAGTTTGATGCATTTTGAATTTAGACATCTTTGAGTGTTGTATCTGTCTTCTTCCTTCACCCTCTAACATGTTTCATCTGTCATTACCTGATCCACTCTTAACATGTTTCATCTGTCATTACCTGATCCACTCTTAATGTGTTTCATCTCTCATTATCTGATCCACTCTAACATGTTTCATCTGTCATTACCTGATCCACTCTAACATGTTTCATCTGTCATTACCTGATCCACTCTAACATGTTTAATCTGTCATTACCTGATCCACTCTTAATGTGTTTCATCTGTCATTACCTGATCCACTCTAACATTTCATCTGTCATTACCTGATCCACTCTAACATGTTTCATCTGTCATTACCTGATCCACTCTTAATGTGTTTCATCTGTAATTACCTGATCCACTCTAACATGTTTCATCTGTCATTATCTGATCCACTCTTAACGTGTTTCATCTGTCATTACCTGATCCACTCTTAACATATTTCATCTGTCATTACCTGATCCACTCTAACATGTTTCATCTGTCATTATCTGATCCACTCTTAACATGTTTAATCTGTCATTACCTGATCCACTCTTAACATATTTCATCTGTCATTACCTGATCCACTCTAACATGTTTCATCTGTCATTATCTGATCCACTCTTAACGTGTTTCATCTGTCATTACCTGATCCACACTTAACATATTTCATCTGTCATTATCTGATCCACTCTTAACGTGTTTCATCTGTCATTACCTGATCCACTCTTAACATATTTCATCTGTCATTATCTGATCCACTCTTAACGTGTTTCATCTGTCATTACCTGATCCACTCTAACATGTTTCATCTGTCATTATCTGATCCACTCTTAACATATTTCATCTGTCATTACCTGATCCACTCTTAACATATTTCATCTGTCATTACCTGATCCACTCTTAACATATTTCATCTGTCATTACCTGATCCACTCTAACATGTTTCATCTGTCATTACCTGATCCACTCTTAACATATTTCATCTGTCATTATCTGATCCACTCTTAACGTGTTTCATCTGTCATTACCTGATCCACTCTAACATGTTTCATCTGTCATTATCTGATCCACTCTTAACATATTTCATCTGTCATTACCTGATCCACTCTTAACATATTTCATCTGTCATTACCTGATCCACTCTTAACATATTTCATCTGTCATTACCTGATCCACTCTAACATGTTTCATCTGTCATTACCTGATCCACTCTTAACATATTTCATCTGTCATTATCTGATCCACTCTTAACGTGTTTCATCTGTCATTACCTGATCCACTCTTAACATATTTCATCTGTCATTATCTGATCCACTCTTAACGTGTTTCATCTGTCATTACCTGATCCACTCTTAACATATTTCATCTGTCATTATCTGATCCACTCTTAACGTGTTTCATCTGTCATTACCTGATCCACTCTAACATGTTTCATCTGTCATTATCTGATCCACTCTTAACATATTTCATCTGTCATTACCTGATCCACTCTTAACATATTTCATCTGTCATTACCTGATCCATTCTTAACATATTTCATCTGTCATTACCTGATCCACTCTTAACATATTTCATCTGTCATTACCTGATCCACTCTAACATGTTTCATCTGTCATTACCTGATCCACTCTTAACATATTTCATCTGTCATTACCTGATCCACTCTAACATGTTTCATCTGTCATTACCTGATCCACTCTTAACATATTTCATCTGTCATTACCTGATCCACTCTAACATATTTCATCTGTCATTACCTGATCCACTCTTAACATATTTCATCTGTCATTACTTTAGCACTAAAAGTGGCTGCTGCTGCTTTATGCCTATTCTTGTAGTAAATCTTGGCTGTGTGAGTAGTACACTACATACAGTCTTATATGTATATGGTTTGAGTCTTGGCTGTATGGGTTTCACGCTACATTCAGTCCTACATGTATATGGTTGAACCTGGCAAAAATCAGGGGCCAGTTCTGCGTAAATGAATGTTTATAACTGGAGAAACCTAGCGACACATTTCTCTAATATATGGTGATATTTGGCCTTGTGGCTACCAGTAATAGTGAGACTGTCAGAGATGTTTTGACATGTTCTACAATGGCAGACTTGCGGGAGCAACCAGTGCCTTTTATCATTATCATCATCATCACCACCATCACCAACATTATCATCATCATCACCATCACCAACATTATCATCACCATGTTTGGAAACTGGAAATGACAAATGAAAAGACACACCTAGCACATCAGCGGGCACTGGAAGGGTGGGGGTGTAATGGTGTTTGGAAGGACAAGACAAACATCATATATTTCCTGTTGATGTTTCTTCTTCGTATAGTTCTCGGCATCAAGCATTGGTCGTCATTGTTGTCCTCAGCCTCCTGTCTTGCCCAATGCCAGTGTTTCCAAAACTGATGTTTCTGCTTGTCAAAATATTGAGCTGTGTAATATCTTCTCAGTTGTCCAGTCTCACTTCCCTTCCAACTTGTGTCTGGCTACAAGAGATTCCAGTTGACCACCTTCTCAAGTCATGCCCAGAGAATGTAGATTATCTACATCTGATAACAATATCAAAATTAGTCCAGAGAAACAACAAGAGATTTGAGAGAAATGGCAACATACAGGACACAATGAAATAGTACATGATGTAACATACATATACATCTGATGAAGGTCTCTGCACCAGTCTCTGTGATAGATAAAAGCCTATGTCAGGGCTCAGACAACCTGGCACTAGTGCATCAGAGTTCAAGCGCAGTCTCTCCAAGCATTCACAACCAACCAATCAGTGGCTGTGTCATGTTGCCACCAATCAGTGGCTGTGTCATGTTGCCACCAATCAGTGGCTGTGTCATGTTGCCACCAATCAGTGGCTGTGTCATGTTGCCACCAATCAGTGGCTGTGTCATGTTGCCACCAATCAGTGGCTGTGTCATGTTGCCACCAATCAGTGGCTGTGTCATGTTGCCACCAATCAGTGGCTGTGTCATGTTGCCACCAATCAGTGGCTGTGTCATGTTGCCACCAATCAGTGCTGTGTCATGTTGCCACCAATCAGTGGCTGTGTCATGTTGCCACCAATCAGTGGCTGTGTCATGTTGCCACCAATCAGTGGCTGTGCCATGTTGCCACCAATCAGTGGCTGTGTCATGTTGCCACCAATCAGTGGCTGTGTCATGTTGCCACCAATCAGTGGCTGTGTCATGTTGCCAGTATATGTTTAAAACAAATTATTCTCAAGACTTCAGTGACAGAGTTTGAGGTTTCCAATATTCTGATTATTCCTTTGTGTTTCATCTGTTTAAATGTTGTAGTTCTGTCTGCGAATATCTAGCAATCTGTGAATATTTAACTGAATCTCTCTCTCTCTCTCTCCTCTCTCTCTCTCTCTCTCTCTCTCTCTCTCTCTCTCTCTCTCTCTCTGTGTGTGTGTGGGTGGGTGTGGGAGGGCCCTGTCCACTTTGAACTCAAGCGTAGCCCATACATATGCTACTAATACTAGTAGTTGCCACTACTGAGGCGTGCACTGGACTGATCCATTCGGCCATGCTGACCGCTTAGCTGTCTGTGAATATTTAGCTTGCTAGTTCTTCATCTGTCACATGCAGTTTTCTTATATACAGCGTTGATTGACATTTAGTCTGCATATATTAAATGGTTACATCTAGCTTACCTTCTGTTTGCTGTGTTAACAATTAGTTTGTCAGTATTTCTTGTTACAGTTAGTTTGTTTAATTCTGGTTGACATTTAATTTTGTCTATAATTCTGTTAACTTCTAGTTTACCTATATTTCTTATGTTATTTTTGGTTAAAAGCATATAATATATTTACACAATGTTTAGCGTGACATCTGTCAGTGTTGTATTGGGCGTGCTGGCCAAGTTGATTGGTAGCCAACTGAGCTGGTAATGTCATGAGCAGTGTTGGGCGTGAGTTCGTGTCCTCATTGCTGGCCCAGGTCAGGTCACCTATTGCCACTGACCCTGTGGCCTACAACACGTGACGGCACTGTCACCTCACAGATCCACGACACAGCAAACTGCTGGATGAGATTTGTTTCAGATTGTGAATTCTCATCCTTGGCAGACTTTTATTGTTGGCCTAGTTATGACCCGTGTTTGCTTTCAAGTGTTAGAGAGATTGATTTATTTGGTTGTTTCGGGATTTGAGATTTAAAGATTGAGCAAAGCCCACACCTGGCAACGCTGATCGTATTCCGGTACGAACCTAAGGCCTGGTCCACGTCATGTTAGAGATATGACGTACAGGCGACTGAAAAAAGCATATATACGAGGGAGCTTCACATGAAAACCTTAAAAGTGATATCCCCCCCCCCCCCCCCCCCCCCCCCCCCCACGCATATCCTTTACAGGACATCGCTGTCAGCATCAGCATCTTTCAGCTGATTGTTGATTTCTTGGCAAGATTACGCTCAGTAGTTTAATAATGTGATAGAACTTACAATAACCATGCCATTGTCTTGTAACCTGTCAACAGTGTTGTTAAGGCTGCTAAGAGTGTTAAGCATGTGACATCATGGTGCAGATGAACATGGTGATGTCATAAGGACGGCTTAAAGATGGCTGCCCCACTTTTGGCATGCACCAAAGAGGAACAGTGTTTTGTTATCTCTATTTTGCTCAGTGAAGGGTGAAACCTATAGAAATTAATCAGCGAATGAAGGTCCAGTATGGTGATTCATGCCTGTCAGTCCAGCAAGTGTATGAGTGGAGTAGGAAGTTTTAAAACGTCGTGACTTCTGTGACAGACTATTCACAACCGGGTCAGGCACATCAAGTACTGACCCCAGAGTCGATTTTTCTACAGGAATCCAAGCTCTTTATCGGTGCTGGAGGACATGCATTGAACGCAATGATGACTACATGGAAAAATGATACATTTATATTTTACTTTTTCAGAATATATTCACACCAAAAAAAAAACATTTAAGGTTTTCATTTGAAGCCCCCTTGTGTGTGTGGGTGTGTGGGTGGGCGCGTGCGTACAGTCTTCACTGTACAGGTCATAAGGTTGCAAAATGTGACAGCAGTATTGCAACTTCAGCAAAGTTATCATATACATTATAGCAGCAGTATTGCAGCATGTGTCACTGTGGGAGGAAAGATATCACCATATACAGATTGGTGTGACGTGAAGCTGATGGTGTTTACTGTTCACCTGATGCACAGGTCTGTCCACAGCCTCATCCAGTTCTTCAACAAGATGCGCAAGTGGTCTGACATGGCCAGCCTGCCCAAATCCTTCCGTGACAAGATCGACAAGTTGGAGCGCAATTTTGCTGTGTCCACGGTCATCTTCAAGAAGTTTGAGCCAATCTTTCTGGACATATTTGTGAATCCTGCCCAAGAAGTGCCTCGGCAACAGAGGAGTAGAAAACAGAGGTAAGCGTGCATCATTTTTCATTTGTCAGAGAGGTGTCTGCTAGAAATGTCTGACTACATGAATGTACATGTGTCAGAGAGGTGTCTGCTAGAAATGTCTGACTACATGAATGTACATGTGTCAGAGTGTCCGCTAGAATTGTCTGGCTACATGAATGTACATGTGTCAGAGAGGTGTCCGCTAGAAATGTCTGACCACGTGAATGTACATTTGTCAGAGAGGTGTCCGCTAGAAATGTCTGACCACGTGAATGTACATTTGTCAGAGAGGTGTCCGCTAGAAATGTCTGACCACGTGAATGTACATTTGTCAGAGAGGTGTCCGCTAGAAATGTCTGACCACGTGAATGTACATTTGTCAGAGTGTCTGCTAGAATTGTCTGGCTACATGAATGTACATGTGTCAGAGAGGTGTCCGCTAGAATTGTCTGACCACGTGAATGTACATGTGTCAGAGTGTCCGCTAGAATTGTCTGGCTACATGAATGTACATGTGTCAGAGAGGTGTCCGCTAGAAATGTCTGACCACGTGAATGTACATGTGTCAGAGAGGTGTCGGCTAGAAATGTCTGGCTACATGAATGTACATGTGTCAGAGAGGTGTCGGCTAGAAATGTCTGACTACATGAATGTACATGTGTCAGAGAGGTGTCTGCTAGAAATGTCTGACCACGTGAATGTACATGTGTCAGAGTGTCTGCTAGAAATGTCTGGCTACATGAATGTACATGTGTCAGAGAGGTGTCCGCTAGAAATGTCTGACCACGTGAATGTACATGTGTCAGAGTGTCTGCTAGAAATGTCTGACTGCATAAATGTACATGTGTCAGAGAGGTGTCGGCTAGAAATGTCTGGCTACATGAATGTACATGTGTCAGAGAGGTGTCTGCTAGAAATGTCTGACTACATGAATGTACATGTGTCAGAGAGGTGTCTGCTAGAAATGTCTGACTACATGAATGTACATGTGTCAGAGAGGTGTCCGCTAGAATTGTCTGACTGCATGAATGTACATGTGTCAGAGAGGTGTCTGCTAGAAATGTCTGACTACATGAATGTACATGTGTCAGAGTGTCCGCTAGAAATGTCTGACTACATGAATGTACATGTGTCAGAGTGTCTGCTAGAAATGTCTGGCTACATGAATGTACATGTGTCAGAGTGTCTGCTAGAAATGTCTGACTACATGAATGTACATGTGTCAGAGTGTCTGCTAGAAATGTCTGACTACATGAATGTACATGTGTCAGAGTGTCTGCTAGAAATTGTCTGACTACATGAATGTACATGTGTCAGAGTGTCCGCTAGAAATGTCTGACCTACATGAATGTACATGTGTCAGAGGTGTCCGCTAGAAATGTCTGACTACATGAATGTACATGTGTCAGAGTGTCCGCTAGAAATGTCTGACTACATGAATGTACATGTGTCAGGAGGTGTCCGCTAGAAATGTCTGACTACATGAATGTACATGTGTCAGAGTGTCCGCTAGAAATGTCTGGCTACATGAATGTACATGTGTCAGAGAGGTGTCTGCTAGAAATGTCTGACTACATGAATGTACATGTGTCAGAGAGGTGTCCGCTAGAAATGTCTGACTACATGAATGTACATGTGTCAGAGTGTCCGCTAGAAATGTCTGACTACATGAATGTACATGTGTCAGAGAGGTGTCTGCTAGAAATGTCTGACTACATGAATGTACATGTGTCAGAGAGGTGTCCTGCTAGAAATGTCTGACTACATGAATGTACATGTGTCAGAGGTGTCTGCTAGAAATGTCTGACTACATGAATGTACATGTGTCAGAGAGGTGTCCTGCTAGAAATGTCTGGACTACATGAATGTACATGTGTCAGAGAGGTGTCCTGCTAGAAATGTCTGACTACATGAATGTACATGTGTCAGAGAGGTGTCTGCTAGAAATGTCTGACTACATGAATGTACATGTGTCAGAGAGGTGTCTGCTAGAAATGTCTGACTACATGAATGTACATGTGTCAGAGAGGTGTCTGCTAGAAATGTCTGACTACATGAATGTACATGTGTCAGAGAGGTGTCTGCTAGAAATGTCTGACTACATGAATGTACATGTGTCAGAGTGTCCGCTAGAAATGTCTGACTACATGAATGTACATGTGTCAGAGTGTCTGCTAGAATTGTCTGGCTACATGAATGTACATGTGTCAGAGTGTCTGCTAGAAATGTCTGACTACATGAATGTACATGTGTCAGAGTGTCCGCTAGAAATGTCTGACTACATGAATGTACATGTGTCAGAGTGTCCGCTAGAAATGTCTGACTACATGAATGTACATGTGTCAGAGGTGTCTGCTAGAAATTGTCTGGCTACATGAATGTACATGTGTCAGAGTGTCCGCTAGAAATGTCTGACTACATGAATGTACATGTGTCAGAGTGTCTGCTAGAAATGTCTGACTACATGAATGTACATGTGTCAGAGTGTCCGCTAGAAATGTCTGACTACATGAATGTACATGTGTCAGAGAGGTGTCCGCTAGAAATGTCTGGCTACATGAATGTACATGTGTCAGAGAGGTGTCTGCTAGAATTGTCTGACTACATGAATGTACATGTGTCAGAGAGGTGTCTGCTAGAATTGTCTGGCTACATGAATGTACATGTGTCAGAGAGGTGTCTGCTCGAAATTGTCTGACTACATGAAATGTACATGTGTCAAGAGGTGTCTGCTAGAAATGTCTGGCTACATGAATGTACATGTGTCAGAGTGTCTGCTAGAAATGTCTGGCTACATGAATGTTACATGTGGTCAGAAGTGTCCGCTAGAATGTCTTGGCTACATGAATGTACATGTGTCAGAGTGTCCGCTAGAAATGTCTGACTACATGAATGTACATGTTTCAGAGTGTCTGCTAGAAATGTCTGACTACATGAATGTACATGTGTCAGAGTGTCTGCTAGAAATGTCTGACTACATGAATGTACATGTGTCAGAGTGTCCGCTAGAAATGTCTGACTACATGAATGTACATGTGTCAGAGTGTCCGCTAGAAATGTCTGGCTACATGAATGTACATGTGTCAGAGTGTCCGCTAGAAATGTCTGACTACATGAATGTACATGTGTCAGAGAGGTGTCTGCTAGAAATGTCTGGCTACATGAATGTACATGTGTCAGAGAGGTGTCTGCTAGAAATGTCTGACTACATGAATGTACATGTGTCAGAGAGGTGTCTGCTAGAAATGTCTGACTACATGAATGTACATGTGTCAGAGAGGTGTCCGCTAGAAATGTCTGACTACATGAATGTACATGTGTCAGAGAGGTGTCCGCTAGAAATGTCTGACTGCATGAATGTACATGTGTCAGAGTGTCCGCTAGAAATGTCTGACTGCATGAATGTACATGTGTCAGAGTGTCCGCTAGAAATGTCTGACTACATGAATGTACATGTGTCAGAGAGGTGTCTGCTAGAAATGTCTGGCTACATGAATGTACATGTGTCAGAGAGGTGTCCGCTAGAAATGTCTGGCTACATGAATGTACATGTGTCAGAGTGTCCGCTAGAAATGTCTGACTACATGAATGTACATGTGTCAGAGTGTCCGCTAGAAATGTCTGGCTACATGAATGTACATGTGTCAGAGTGTCCGCTAGAAATGTCTGGCTACATGAATGTACATGTGTCAGAGAGGTGTCTGCTAGAAATGTCTGACTACATGAATGTACATGTGTCAGAGTGTCCGCTAGAAATGTCTGGCTACATGAATGTACATGTGTCAGAGTGTCTGCTAGAATTGTCTGGCTACATGAATGTACATGTGTCAGAGTGTCCGCTAGAAATGTCTGACTACATGAATGTACATGTGTCAGAGTGTCCGCTAGAAATGTCTGACTACATGAATGTACATGTGTCAGAGTGTCCGCTAGAAATGTCTGACTACATGAATGTACATGTGTCAGAGAGGTGTCCGCTAGAAATGTCTGACTACATGAATGTACATGTGTCAGAGTGTCTGCTAGAATTGTCTGGCTACATGAATGTACATGTGTCAGAGTGTCTGCTAGAATTGTCTGGCTACATGAATGTACATGTGTCAGAGAGGTGTCTGCTAGAAATGTCTGACAACATGAATATACATGTGTCAGAGAGGTGTCCGCTAGAATTGTCTGGCTACATGAATGTGCTTGATTTTAATGTGTAAGCACAATGTTTTGCTAGTGAGATTAATGTGTAAACATGATCTATTGGTATGATTAATGCGTAAGCATAATGGTCTGCTAGTAAGATTAATTTGTAACTTAAATATTGAGCACAACCCACTACTGGCAACGCCGATCGCATTCTGGTATGAACCTAAGGCCAATCCACGTCAATATGGAAGCACTATACTCGAGTTTCGCCCTCATTTGAGCTCATCAGTAGTGCATATCCCTGACCGGATCCGGAAACAGTCCCGGATCACGCGTGTGAAGCGGGTGTGTAACCACGCGGCACACACTGGACACACCAAATTATCACAACAGAACATCACAACGCTACCCATCGTAGGCTATGCTCAATTTATTTGTAATTATTATTTTCTGGTGTTTACATTGCATAATTATGAATTTTTGATAGTAACAAGTGCTTTAGGATAATATACTAGTAAATTCATTCATGTGTAAAAATCATCAACAAATATGTAAAAACATGTTCTTAGTCATATTAATGTTTAAAAATCATGTAAAAGTGTGTAAGATCATGTCCACAATCTCACTATTGTGTACAAGTCATGCACAAAGTGTGTAACGATTGTGCTGTCAGTATCACACTAATGTGTTGTCTACAAATCAGTTACACATGTTTAAGATTATGTTCTTAAAGTCACAATAATGTGAAAATATGTACGCATGTGTCAGCTTGTTTATAAAGTTATTTTATATGAAAATATGTACGCATGTGTCAGCTTGTTCATAAAGTTATTTTATATGAAAATATGTACGCATGTGTCAGCTTGTTCACAAAGTTATTTTATATAAAAATATGTACGCATGTGTCAGCTTGTTCATAAAGTTATTTTATATAAAAAATATGTACGCATGTGTCAGCTTGTTCATAAAGTTATTTTATATGAAAATATGTACACGTGTGTCAGCTTGTTCATAAAGTTATTTTATATGAAAATATGTACGCATGTGTCAGCTTGTTCATAAAGTTATTTTATATGAAAATATGTACGCATGTGTCAGCTTGTTCACAAAGTTATTTTATATAAAAATATGTACGCATGTGTCAGCTTGTTCATAAAGTTATTTTATATAAAAAATATGTCTGCATGTGTCAGCTTGTTCATAAAGTTATTTAATATGAAAATATGTACACGTGTGTCAGCTTGTTCATAAAGTTATTTTATATGAAAATATGTACGCATGTGTCAGCTTGTTCATAAAGTTATTTTATATGAAAATATGTACACGTGTATCAGGATCATGTTCACAAAGTTATCTTAGTGTGAAAATATGTGCACATGTTAGAATTCTGATAGCTACTTTATGAAGGAACATTTTAATATGTGGTCACCTGGAATATGTGAAGGTCTAGCCTGTGACATCACAACGGCAGTATTTGCTGGAGGACTACCTTTGTGCAACGATAATGTTCTTGGCATCACATTGATCTATCAGACAGACTGATCATTGCTGTTCTGCTGGTAGACTGATGCATGGACATTTCCCAGTCCTGATTTCATCTCTGTGGGCAAGTCTTGTTGTTTGGCATGCCAACAAGGTGAAACAGTAGTATACTGTTGGAAAGATGGTGGATGAAACAGGTAGTTCTGTGGATAGGAGAGAGTCTCGCCAGGCATGCTCATGAGGTGACACAGAAATATAGTGTTGGAAAGATGGTAGATATGGGGGGGGGGGGGAGTCACTTAAAAGTCGACAGTTGACTTCATTGCACCGGGTTTTATCCCATATGGCTCGGGCTTTTTCCATAGCGCGGAAAGCGTTGCACAAAGCACGAACTCTGTAGCTCGAGCGACGGCCCACTGGAGTCTCTGACAAAAATCAGTCGTGAACCGAAGGACACGGCCCAGAATCAAACCCACAACCTTCGGAGTCCAAGTCAAACGCCTGACCACTTCGCCACGGAGACTCCCTGTAGATATGAGAAAGTTTCGTCAGGCTTGCTCATGAGGTGAAACAGAAATATACTGTTGGGAAGGTAGTGGATAAAACAGGTAGTTTTGTTGATATGAGAAAGTTGTATGGAATGGAAGTGTCATGGGTTTATGTGAGGTGTGATTTGCTTACTTGCAGACGACATCCGTGCACTTCCAATGAAGTCTTCAGCTTTGCCTGGACTATGTTTGTGCAAGTGAAAGGTAAGAGATGACCGGCCAGATCAGCAAGGTATGCAACACCACACACACAAAATTGACTTATTGACATACAACAAATTGACTTATCGTCATACAGCAAATTGACTTATTAACTTACAGCACATTGACTTATTGACACAGCAAATTGACTTATTGACATACATCAAACTAACTTATTGACATACAACACATTGACTTATTGACTTACAACAACTTGACTTATTAACATACAACTAATTGACTTATTAACATACAACTAATTGACTTATTGGCATACAACAAATTGACTTATTGTCTTACAGCAAAGTGACTTATTAACACTGAGGAAATTGACTTATTGACATACAGCAAATTGACTTATTGACATACATCAAATTGACTTATTGACATACAGCAAATTGACTTATTGACTTACAGCAAATTGACTTATTGACATACAACAAATTGGCTTATTGACATACCACAAATTGACTTATTTTCTTACAGCAAATTGATCTATTGACATACAATAAAATGACTTTTTGACTTACAGCAAATTGACTTACTGACTTACAGCAAATTGACTTATTGACTTAATCCAAATTGACTTATTGACATACAACAAAATCACTTATTGACTTACAGCAAATTGACTTATTGACATACAACAAATTGACTTATTGACATACAATAAATTGACTTATTGACATACAATAAATTGACTTATTGACATACAGCAAATTGACTTATTAACATACAACAAATTGACTTATTAACATATAACAAATTCACTTACTGACTTACAACAAATTGACTTATTGACATACAGCAAATCAAATCAAATCAGCTGATCCGATCAGCTGACAACTCTACTCCCAGACACCAGAAACAGCTTTCACTTGTAGATATGAGGAGAATCTTCATGCCACAAACAGCTTTCACATGTAGATACGGGGAGAATCATCATTCCACAAACAGCTTTCACTTGTAGGTACAGCAGAATCAGCATACAACAAACAGCATGGACATCTAGATACAGCAGAATCAGCATACAACAAACAGCATGGACGTCTAGATACAGCAGAATCAGCATACAACAAACGGCATGATTGTCAAGATACAAGAGAATCAGCATACAACAAACAGCATGGACGTTTAGATACAGCAGAATCAGCATATAAGAAACAGCATGGACTTGTAGATACAGCAGAATCAGGATACAACAAACAGCATGGACTTTAGATACAGCAGACTCAGCAAGTGATGGATGAATGGAATATGCAGATGCAGTCGACACCTCCTTGTATGCAGCCCACACACAATCTGTGTCCATCCTGATACTCCAGGTCAGACAGACAAAGTGGACAGAAGAGGAAGAAAAGCCAGCCAAGAATGGCAAGCATATTTCTGTATCAGGTTAGTGTGGGTGGTGTGGGTGGTGTTCTGGTTGCGAACACAGGTCTCATGTATTAGGTTAGTGTGAGTGGTGTTCTGACTGCGATCACAGGTCTCATGAGGGAAAGTTCAGGCCACTATGATCCACATCAGAGGATACCTTGTAACTCATTGCTGCCATAACAAACACAGTTATTATTGCTATAACGTGTACAGTTTTATTGCCTTACGCGGTAAAATTATTATTGCTATAATGGGTACAGTTTTATTACCTTACGTGGTAAGGTTATTGCTGTGATATGTAAAATTATTATCCTGTGACAGGTAATTTCCCAGCCATCAGTGATGACCTCGTCAACTCCTATCATCTGCTGCTGTGTTGTATAGACTGGATCTATTCTAATGCTCTCCTCAGTGGGAGAAAAGATCTGCTCAACTGTGATTTTGAAGGTGAGTATGTAATGTTTAGAGTGAGTTTGTAGCCACTATTATAGAGAGTTTGTAGCCACTTTTATGGTGAGTTTGTAGCCACTTTTACAGTGAGTTTTTAGCCACTTTTACAGTTAAGTTTGTACCAACTTTTTCAGAGAGTTTGTAGCCACTTTTACAGAGAGTGTAGCCACTTTTACAGAGAGTGTAGCCACTTTTACAGTGAGTTTGTAGCCACTTTTACAGTAGTTTGTAGCCACTTGCACAGTGAGTTTGTAGCCACCTTTACAGTTAAGTTTGTAGCCACTTTTACAGTGAGTTTATAGCCACTTTTACAGTGAGTTTATATGCACTTTTACAGTGAGTTTGTAGGCACTTTTAATCTTATCTAGGTTTCTCACATGCATACAACAGCTCAGGTCCTCTGCAGCACTTTCACACAGTACAGGTCCTCTATAGCACTTTCACACAGTAGAGGTCTTATATAGCACTTTCACACAGTAGAGGTCTTATATAGCACTTTCACACAGTAGAGGTCTTATATAGCACTTTCACACAGTGCAGGTCCTCTATAGCACTTTCACACAGTACAGGTCCTCTATAGCACTTTCACACAGTAGAGGTCTTATATAGCACTTTCACACAGTAGAGGTCTTATATAGCACTTTCACACAGTGCAGGTCCTCTATAGCACTTTCACACAGTAGAGGTTTTATATAGCACTTTCACACAGTGCAGGTCCTCTATAACACTTTCACACAGTAGAGGTCTTATATAGCACTTTCACACAGTAGAGGTCTTATATAGCACTTTCACACAGTGCAGGTCCTCTATAGCACTTTCACACAGTAGAGGTCTTATATAGCACTTTCACACAGTAGAGGTCTTATATAGCACTTTCACACAGTAGAGGTCTTATATAGCACTTTCACACAGTAGAGGTCTTATATAGCACTTTCACACAGTAGAGGTCTTATATAGCACTTTCAAATAGTGCATGGTCTGTATAGTGCTTTCACAGAGTACAGGTTCTGTATAGTACTTTCATACAGTACAGATTCTGTATATTACTTTCACACAGTACAAGTTCTGTATATCACTTTCACACAGTACAGGTATTATATAGCACTTTCACACAGTACAGATTCTCTATAGCACTTTCACACAGTACAGATTCTCTATAGCACTTGCACACAGTAGAGGTATTTTATGGCACTTTCTCACGGTACAGATTCTCTATAGTATTTTCACACAGTACAAATTCTCTATAGCACTTTCACACAGTACAGGTATTATATAGCACTTTCACACAGTACAGAAAACAGTTTTCAAATAAATAAGACATGCACCATCTGGTTTGTCTCCAGGGTTGCCAGAAGACTTCCAGAATGTCAGCTGGAAGCCTGGGACTGAGGTGCCTTGTGTCATTCAACTCCTGTGTGACAAGCATGACGGCCTGGTGGTAGAAGCCAAGACGATCAAGGAGCACTGGTGGAAGCCTCACATCAAGAGACTCTTTGAGAAGAAGGTCAGTCAGCGTGTGTTAGCTGCTTCCATAGGTTCAGCATTGGGGGCAGCCTCACATCAGAGGGTCAGCCAGTGTGTGTTAGCTGCTCCCATAGGTTCAGCATTGGGGGCAGCCTCACATCAGAGGGTCAGCCAGTGTGTGTTAGCTGCTCCCATAGGTTCAGCATTGGGGGCAGCCTCACATCAGAGGGTCAGCCAGTGTGTGTTAGCTGCTCCCATAGGTTCAGCATTGGGGGCAGCCTCACATCAGAAGGTCAGTCATTGTGTGGTAGCTGCTCCCATAGGTTCAGCATTGGGGGCAGCCTCACATCAGAAGGTCAGCCAGTGTGAGGTAGGTGCTCCCATATGTCCATTGAGCACCTGCTGCACAATTGTCAATGGCTCTGTGGAGCATTCTTCGTTGGGTTGTCAATGTTGGCACCAGTATAATTGAAGCTGAATTTGGTTTCTCTTGTCTAAGTAAACAGATCTTCTACCATTGGATAATTTCTCTATAATAAACAACCGTCTTCTACTGTGTGAGATAATATGGAGAATATATAGCATTAGACGACCAGGAACAAGACTGTTAGAAGACTGTGCATTGATAGCCTCAACTTTATGTGAGTGGTTAGTTAGTTAATTAGTCGTGTTTCCAACTTCACGGCAACGGGTCGTCCCCATATTGCTCCGTTCCTGTGCTAGTGAATATCACAAAATGCTCCTCACTGCCCCATGTGAACAATAGAATAGACAGGAGTGTTGATAAGCCAACAGCCCGCCAGGTACACTGTGCATTGTGCATAATGCCGCCACCAGAATGCCAACACAAAAGTCCTCCACAAAAAATACAGTTCATCGTCGATGAAAACGGCAGTCACCAGAAAGACTTCATTGACCGGGGTTTTATCCCATTTGGCTCGGTCTCTTTCTGCAGGGCGACCCACCTAAAGCGCCGCACAAAGCACGAACTCCGTAGCTACGGCGATGACTCCCAGAAGTCTCCTGAAAAATGCACTCGTGAACCGAAAAGGCAAACCGGTCAATCCAGCAACAGCTGGCCATCATTGTTCCGAACATGAAGTTCACGTAAAAAACAACCGCGGACAGATGCAAAAACATTCCACGCGAAATTCACAGCTCACAGTGTCGCGCCACGCACTCACTCAGTAGCAGGGCGACGGAACCATAGCCTCCTTCGTCGCCTCTTATGATGTGCATGGTAGGCAACAGTGTTCCTATTCTTTGCTCCCCTGTATGGGCCCTGGCAACATACAGGCCTATGTGAGTGGTTTGTGGGTACACTATATGTGAGTAGTCTGTGAGCTAAATGTCACACTTGAGGGTCATCATCGTGTGCCCTGCCAGCTGGCATGGGAGTTGCTTTCAAGCAGTGACTAATTTCTTCATTAATGTTCCATGATTCACTGCCACTCAACAGAATAGATTTTATTTAACATACAGTGCTCTCTTCCTGACTTTCAGTGACAGAGACTTATTGCAAGGTACTCTTCATTTTCTGAAATGCAGGTTTTGCATGACCTATTCTGATTTTAATTTCTGCCACACAACTTCCAAATGCACCTGGCCGATGCAGAGCTGAATGGGCATGTTACAGACATGTTGTCTATCCAGGAAAGGTCATGTCTCTGTCCAGATTGCTTGTTACAGACATGTTGTCTATCCAGGAGAGGTCATGTCTCTGTCCAGATTGCTTGTTACAGACATGTTGTCTATCCAGGAGAGGTCGTTCTCTGTCCAGATTGCTTTTTACAGACATGTTGTCTATCCAGGAGAGGTCGTGTCTCTGTCCAGATTGCTTATTGTGTACTGTTTCTTGTGTTGTCATTTGTATTGAATGTCTTTGACTACATGCAAGTTATGGTAAATTTTCTAGTTGTTACACAATAATGTGATTGTTATTTTATGTTGTCACTGTATCATGTTTGAAGTCATGTTAATGCTTCATGTCATGCAGTGTTGCTGGATGTCATGTTGTGTGACATTGTTGCTGGATGTCATGGTGTGTGACATTGTTGCTGGATGTTGTGTTGTGTGACATTGTTGCTGGATGTCATGGTGTGTGACATTGTTGCTGGATGTCATGGTGTGTGACATTGTTGCTGGATGTCATGGTGTGTGACATTGTTGCTGGATGTCATGTTGTGTGACATTGTTGCTGGATGTCATGTTGTGTGACATTGTTGCTGGATGTCATGTTGTGTGACATTGTTGCTGGATGTCATGTTGTGTGACATTGTTGCTGGATGTTGTGTTGTGTGACATTGTTGCTGGATGTCATGGTGTGTGACATTGTTGCTGGATGTTGTGTTGTGTGACATTGTTGCTGGATGTCATGGTGTGTGACATTGATGCTGGATGTCATGGTGTGTGACATTGTTGCTGGATGTCATGTTGTGTGACATTGTTGCTGGATGTTGTGTTGTGTGACATTGTTGCTGGATGTCTTGGTGTGTGACATTGTTGCTGGATGTCATGTTGTGTGACATTGTTGCTGGATGTTGTGTTGTGTGATGTTGTTGCTGGATGTCATGTTGTGTGACATTGTTGCTGGATGTCATGTTGTGTGACATTGATGCTGGTTGTCATGTTGTGTGACATTTTTGCTGGATGTCATGTTGTGTGACATTGTTGCTGGATGTCATGTGTGACATTGGTCTACCTACTACGATATGACAGGCACTGCCCACAGAGTGCCGACTGGTCAGTACACAGCTGGAGCTAGCACCATGTACCCAACATGTCCCCGTGTGTTGCTCTATTTGATTCTGTTGTACTTGGTGAGTAGCTTCTGTGTGTTGCTCTATTTGATTCTGTTGTACTTGGTGAGGTGAGGAGCTTCTGTGTGTTGCTCTATTTGATTCTGTTGTACTTGGTGAGGATCTTCTGTGTGTTGCTCTATTTGATTCTGTTGTACTTGGTGAGGAGCTTCTGTGTGTTGCTCTATTTGATTCTGTTGTACTTGGTGAGGTGAGGGGCTTCTGTGTGTTGCTCTATTTGATTCTGTTGTACTTGGTGAGGAGCTTCTCTGTGTTGCTTTATTTGATTCTGTTGTACTTGGTGAGGAGCTTCTGTGTGTTGCTCTATTTGATTCTGTTGTACTTGGTGAGGAGCTTCTGTGTGTTGCTCTATTTGATTCTGTTGTACTTGGTGAGGTGAGTAGCTTCTGTGTGTTGCTCTATTTGATTCTGTTGTACTTGGTGAGGTGAGGAGCTTCTGTGTGTTGCTCTATTTGATTCTGTTGTACTTGGTGAGGAGCTTCTGTGTGTTGCTCTATTTGATTCTGTTGTACTTGGTGAGTAGCTTCTGTGTGTTGCTCTATTGGATTCTGTTGTACTTGGGAGGTGAGTAGCTTCTGTGTGTTGCTCTATTTGATTCTGTTGTACTTGGTGAGGTGAGGAGCTTCTGTGTGTTGCTCTATTTGATTCTGTTGTACTTGGTGAGGTGAGTAGCTTCTGTGTGTTGCTCTATTTGATTCTGTTGTACTTGGTGAGGTGAGGAGCTTCTGTGTGTTGCTCTATTGATTCTGTTTGTACTGGTGAGGTGCGAGCTCTGTGTGTTGCTCTATTGATCTGTACTTGGGGGCTTCTGTGTTGCTCTATTTGATTCTGTTGTACTTGGTGAGGTGAGGGGCTTCTGTGTGTTGCTCTATTTGATTCTGTTGTACTTGGTGAGGTGAGGAGCTCTGTGCATTGTTCTACTGTGGGGGTGTTGCTCTATTTGATTCTGTTGTACTTGGTGAGGTGAGGAGCTTCTGTGTGTTGCTCTATTTGATTCTGTTGTACTTGGTGAGTAGCTTCTCTGTGTTGCTCTATTTGATTCTGTTGTACTTGGTGAGGTGAGTAGCTTCTGTGTGTTGCTCTATTTGATTCTGTTGTACTTGGTGAGTAGCTTCTCTGTGTTGCTCTATTTGATTCTGTTGTACTTGGTGAGTAGCTTCTCTGTGTTGCTCTATTTGATTCTGTTGTACTTGGTGAGGTGAGTAGCTTCTCTGTGTTGCTCTATTTGATTCTGTTGTACTTGGTGAGTAGCTTCTGTGTGTTGCTCTATTTGATTCTGTTGTACTTGGTGAGGTGAGGAGCTTCTGTGTGTTGCTCTATTTGATTCTGTTGTACTTGGTGAGGTGAGGAGCTTCTGTGTGTTGCTCTATTTGATTCTGTTGTACTTGGTGAGGTGAGGAGCTTCTGTGTGTTGCTCTATTTGATTCTGTTGTACTTGGTGAGGTGAGGAGCTTCTCTGTGTTGCTCTATTTGATTCTGTTGTACTTGGTGAGGGGCTTCTGTGTGTTGCTCTATTTGATTCTGTTGTACTTGGTGAGGTGAGTAGCTTCTGTGTGTTGCTCTATTTGATTCTGTTGTACTTGGTGAGGTGAGGAGCTTCTCTGTGTTGCTCTATTTGATTCTGTTGTACTTGGTGAGTAGCTTCTGTGTGTTGCTCTATTTGATTCTGTTGTTCTTGGTGAGTAGCTTCTGTGTGTTGCTCTATTTGATTCTGAAAGAAAACCCTAACCTGTACAGTTCGTGGTGACAACACTAGCCTGGCGGTCTTAATTCCTCTGGCTCAAGAGATACCCCCCCCCCACTTCCTGTCCTGCACCGCAAGATACTATAGGCAATAATGATAGTTATGTTGACAGTACTGTCTCATGTGTAGGTTGATTGAATGCAATTGTTCAATCGTTGCAGATTCTACATGGCAAGGCAACCAATTTGTCTGGGGTGCTAGATCTGTGCAGCTTTGAGGAAAATGTGTAAGTCTGTATGTTCTGTTGTTGTTTTCAAGTTTGTTTGAACTGTTGTTATTGGTTACACAAGTCTGTTTGTTCCTTGTTGTTGTTGGTTACACAAGTCTGTTTGTTCTGTTGTTATTGGTTACACAAGTCTGTTTGTTCCTTGTTGTTGGTTACACAAGTTTGTTCCTTGTTATTGGTTACGCAAGTTTATTCCTTGTTGTTGTTGGTTACACAAGTTTGTTCCTTGTTGGTTACACAAGTTTGTTCCTTGTTGTTGTTGGTTACACAAGTTTGTTTGTTCCTTGTTGTTATTAGTTACACAAGTTTGTTCCTTGTTGTTGTTGGTTACACAAGTTTGTTCCTTGTAGTTGTTGGTTACACAAGTCTGTTCTGTTGTTATTGGTTACATAAGTCTTTTTGTTCCTTGTTGTTGTTGGTTACACAAGTCTGTTTGTTCCTTGTTGTTATTGGTTACACAAGTCTGTTTGTTCCTTGTTGTTGTTGGTTACACAAGTCTGTTTGTTCCTTGTTGTTATTGGTTACACAAGTTTGTTCCTTGTTGTTGGTTACACAAGTTTGTTCCTTGTTGTTATTGGTTACCCACGTTTGTTCCTTGTTGTTGTTGGTTACACAAGTTTGTTCCTTGTTGTTATTGGTTACACAAGTTTGTTTGTTCCTTGTTGTTGGTTACACAAGTCTGTTTGTTCCTTGTTGTTATTGGTTACACAAGTTTGTTCCTTGTTGTTGTTGGTTACACAAGTCTGTTTGTTCCTTGTTGTTATTGGTTACACAAGTTTGTTCCTTGTTGTTGTTGGTTACACAAGTTTGTTCCTTGTTGTTGTTGGTTACATAAGTCTGTTTGTTCCTTGTTGTTGGTTACACAAGTCTGTTTGTTCCTTGTTGTTGGTTACACAAGTTTGTTCCTTGTTGTTGTTGGTTACACAAGTCTTTTTGTTCCTTGTTGGTTACACAAGTTTGTTCCTTGTTGTTGTTGGTTACATAAGTCTGTTTGTTCCTTGTTGTTGTTGGTTACACAAGTCTTTTTGTTCCTTGTTGGTTACATGTTTGTTCCTTGTTGTTGTTGGTTACACAAGTTTGTTCCTTGTTGTTGTTGGTTACACAAGTTTGTTCCTTGTTGTTGTTGGTTACACAAGTTTGTTCCTTGTTGGTTACACAAGTTTGTTCCTTGTTGTTGTTGGTTACACAAGTTTGTTCCTTGTTGTTGTTGGTTACACAAGTCTGTTTGTTCCTTCTTGTTGGTTACACAAGTCTGTTTGTTCCTTGTTGTTGGTTACATAAGTCTGTTTGTTCCTTGTTGTTGTTGGTTACACAAGTCTGTTTGTTCCTTGTTGTTGGTTACACAAGTCTGTTTGTTCCTTGTTGTTGTTGGTTACACAAGTCTTTTTGTTCCTTGTTGGTTACACAAGTTTGTTCCTTGTTGTTGTTGGTTACATGTCTGTTTGTTCCTTGTTGTTGTTGGTTACACAAGTCTTTTTGTTCCTTGTTGGTTACACAAGTTTGTTCCTTGTTGTTGTTGGTTACACAAGTTTGTTCCTTGTTTTTGTTGGTTACACAAGTTTGTTCCTTGTTGTTGTTGGTTACACAAGTTTGTTCCTCGTTGTTGTTGGTTACACAAGTTTGTTCCTTGTTGTTGTTGGTTACACAAGTTTGTTCCTTGTTGTTGTTGGTTACACAAGTTTGTTCCTTGTTGTTGTTGGTTACACAAGTTTGTTTGTTCCTTGTTGTTGGTTACACAAGTCTGTTTGTTCCTTGTTGTTGGTTACACAAGTCTGTTTGTTCCTTGTTGTTGGTTACACAAGTCTGTTTGTTCCTTGTTGTTGTTGGTTACACAAGTCTGTTTGTTCCTTGTTGTTGGTTACACAAGTCTGTTTGTTCTGTTGATATTGGTTACACAAGTCTGTTTGTTCTGTTGTTGTTGGTTACACAAGTCTGTTTGTTCCTTGTTGTTGGTTACACAAGTTTGTTCCTTGTTGGTTACACAAGTTTGTTCCTTGTTGTTGGTTACACAAGTCTGTTTGTTCCTTGTTGTTGGTTACACAAGTCTGTTTGTTCTGTTGTTATTGGTTACATAAGTCTTTTTGTTCCTTGTTGGTTACACAAGTTTGTTCCTTGTTGGTTACACAAGTTTGTTCCTTGTTGTTGTTGGTTACACAAGTCTGTTTGTTCCTTGTTGTTGGTTACACAAGTCTGTTTGTTCTGTTGTTATTGGTTACACAAGTCTGTTTGTTCCTTGTTGTTGGTTACACAAGTTTGTTCCTTGTTGTTGTTGGTTACACAAGTCTGTTTGTTCCTTGTTGTTGGTTACACAAGTCTGTTTGTTCCTTGTTGTTGGTTACACAAGTCTGTTTGTTCCTTGTTGTTGGTTACACAAGTCTGTTTGTTCCTTGTTGTTGTTGGTTACACAAGTCTGTTTGTTCCTTGTTGTTGGTTACACGTCTGTTTATTCCTTGTTGTTGTTTGTTACACAAGTTTGTTTGTTCCTTTTTGTTGGTTACACGTCTGTTTGTTCTGTTGTTGTTGGTTGTCTTTTTGTTCCTTGTTGGTTACATAAGTCTATTTGTTCCTTGTTGTTGGTTACACTCGTCTGTGCATGTTCATGATATCTATTTGCAGTGCTTGCATTACTCATTTATACTTCATTGCACCAGGTTTTATCTACAGCAGAGCAGGCTGCCACAAGTGTTGAACAGGGCACGGACTCCACAACTCTAGCGGCCACCCTCAGGGGTATCTGAGAACACTGCACTCGTGAACCAAATGACGGAGTCCGTCCAAGAACCCAACACCTTGTTCGCAGTACCTGGCTAGCAGGGTCACCACTGTGTCAATGAGACTCCTGCTCATGGAGACACTCTGTGCTCATAGACAATTAAAGAAACATGGTCACATGTGATCTATTATGCATGTCACTTTCACATTAAAGAAACATGGTCATGTGATCTATTATGCATGTCACCTTCACATTAAAGAAACATGGTCATGTGATCTATTATGCATGTCACCTTCACATTAAGGAAACATGGTCACATGTGATCTATTATGCATGTCACCTTCACATTAAGGAAACATGGTCATGTGATCTATTATGCATGTCACCTTCACATTAAAGAAACATGGTCATGTGATCTATTATGCATGTCACCTTCACATTAAAGAAACATGGTCATGTGATCTATTATGCATGTCACCTTCACATTAAGGAAACATGGTCACATGTGATCTATTATGCATGTCACCTTCACATTAAAGAAACATGGTCATGTGATCTATTATGCATGTCACCTTCACATTAAAGAAACATGGTCATGTGATCTATTATGCATGTCACCTTCACATTAAGGAAACATGGTCACATGTGATCTATTATGCATGTCACCTTCACATTAAAGAAACATGGTCATGTGATCTATTATGCATGTCACTTTCACATTAAAGAAACATGGTCACATGTGATCTATTATGCATGTCACCTTCACATTAAGGAAACATGGTCACATGTGATCTATTATGCATGTCACCTTCACATTAAAGAAACATGGTCATGTGATCTATTATGCATGTCACCTTCACATTAAGAAACATGGTCATGTGATCTATTATGCATGTCACCTTCACATTAAGGAAACATGGTCACATGTGATCTATTATGCATGTCACCTTCACATTAAAGAAACATGGTCATGTGATCTATTATGCATGTCACTTTCACATTAAAGAAACATGGTCACATGTGATCTATTATGCATGTCACCTTCACATTAAGGAAACATGGTCACATGTGATCTATTATGCATGTCACCTTCACATTAAAGAAACATGGTCACATGTGATCTATTATGCATGTCACCTTCACATTAAGGAAACATGGTCATGTGATCTATTATGCATGTCACCTTCACATTAAGGAAACATGGTCACATGTGATCTATTATGCATGTCACCTTCACATTAAGGAAACATGGTCACATGTGATCTATTATGCATGTCACCTTCACATTAAAGAAACATGGTCATGTGATCTATTATGCATGTCACTTTCACATTAAAGAAACATGGTCACATGTGATCTATTATGCATGTCACCTTCACATTAAGGAAACATGGTCACATGTGATCTATTATGCATGTCACCTTCACATTAAAGAAACATGGTCATGTGATCTATTATGCATGTCACTTTCACATTAAGGAAACATGGTCACATGTGATCTATTATGCATGTCACCTTCACATTAAGGAAACATGGTCACATGTGATCTATTATGCATGTCACCTTCACATTAAAGAAACATGGTCATGTGATCTATTATGCATGTCACTTTCACATTAAGGAAACATGGTCACATGTGATCTATTATGCATGTCACCTTCACATTAAGGAAACATGGGTCACATGTGATCTATTATGCATGTCACCTTCACATTAAAGAAACATGGTCATGTGATCTATTATGCATGTCACTTTTCACATTAAGGAAACATGGTCACATGTGATCTATTATGCATGTCACCTTCACATTAAAGAAACATGGTCATATGTGATCTATTATGCATGTCACCTTCACATTAAAGAAACATGGTCATGTGATCTATTATGCATGTCACCTTCACATTAAGGAAACATGGTCACATGTGATCTATTATGCATGTCACCTTCACATTAAAGAAACATGGTCACATGTGATCTATTATGCATGTCACCTTCACATTAAAGAAACATGGTCACATGTGATCTATTATGCATGTCACCTTCACATTAAAGAAACATGGTCATGTGATCTATTATGCATGTCACCTTCACATTAAAGAAACATGGTCATGTGATCTATTATGCATGTCACCTTCACATTAAAGAAACATGGTCACATGTGATCTATTATGCATGTCACCTTCACATTAAGGAAACATGGTCATGTGAATGATGTATGCATAAACAGTACAGGCAGATATATTCACTAACACAGTGCAGGTCCGCATGACCGAAAGGATGAGAATGCGTGTTCTTAAACATCCAGTGTACTGATGCCGAGATTAGCGGTTCAACCTCTACACCGGACAGCTGGACTAAAATGGTGACCTGTCGTCCTTGACTTGGGGACAAATTACAAGTACCTCTGAAGTCAGAATGGGTTCGCCTGATGGCGAGGGACACTTTTAATAGGGAAAGCTAATCCACTCGCAAAATTCAGTCCATCACTACTATAAATAGTGTGTATGATCTACGTTTGAGTTAAAGCGAGTGAGCGCAAAAAAAAAACAAAAAAAAAACAGTCACATGCATTTCTGGGTGATGATGCCAATGAAGAGATTGGATCCCCCGGCAGTCACATGCACACTCATGCTTGCTTACTCACATTCAACCATACACACTCACAAACACACCCTATACACATTTACACTCACATAATACAACACAAATACACGCACATACACACACTCACTGAGAGAGAGAGAGAGACAGAAGATACATCTTGTATGTTATTTTGGTGAACAGAAAAACGGTGAATAGCCTGTACGAAGAGTATGTACTCAGCGTGGGAGACTTTGATGAAAGAATTTTTCTGGGTGATGATGCCAATGAAGAGATTGGAACCCCCGGCAGTCAGAACACTTCGTCCGACCTGGCAGCACAGATGCAGAACAAACAGTCTCTGAGACAACACTTTGATGAGGTGTGTTCCTGTCATATATATGTGCATACCCTCACACGGCTCTTCTTTCTCCCTCCATGTCTGTCTGTCTGTCTGTCTGTCTGTTTGTCTGTCTGTTATTTATGTGCATACCCTCACACAACTTTTCTTTCTCCCTCCATGTCTGTCTGTCTGTCTGTCTGTCTGTCTGTCTGTCTGTCTGTCTGTCTGTCTGTCTGTCTGTCTGTCCCTCCCTGTATCTCCCCCTTCTCTGTCTGTCTCTGCGTCTCACTCATATATGTGCACATATATGTACACCTGCCCATGTCTTCTTTCTCTCTGCTGAATATATCTGGCTGTCTGTCTGTCTGTCTCTCTCTGTTTGACTGTGTGTGTGTGTACCTGCGTGTATTCGTATGTGTGAAGTCTAGGCTTCCATGGACACAGGCCAAGGCCTACATGCGAGCTACCGATGCCGATACACAAACACTGCATGGTAACCTGAATTACCTCGAAGGAAGTGGAATAGAGGAAGGTCATGGATGTGGCAGCCCGACGAGAGCATAGGGTAAGTTAGCACAGTGCAGCAGACATGGGGCAGGAATGGGTGGACAGCAGTAGACACATGGGGCAGGAATGGGTGGACAGCAGTAGACACGGGGCAGGAATGGGTGGACAGCAGTAGACACGGGGCAGGAATGGGTGGACAGCAGTAGACACACGGGGCAGGAATGGGTGGACAGCAGCAGACTCTAGAGCAGCTTCCACCAGGAAGAGAGCACCTGTCTTTATGTTCAAGCGATACACAACTAGGTGTGAAGGAGAGATACATAAATAGGTGTGAGAAAGAGAGATACATAATTGGGTTTGATGGAGAGATACGTAACTGGGTGTGTGGGACAGATAAATAATTGTGAGGGGGAGATACGTAACTGGGTGTGAGGCAGTGATACATAACTGGGTGTGTGGGACAGATAAATAATTGTGAGGGGGAGATACGTAACTGGGTGTGAGGCAGTGATACATAACTGGGTGTGAGGCATTCCTCTGGAATGTGGCATGCAGGAGAACACACACCTCACATTGAATCTGAATACATTATGTGATTGTGGATGACTTGCAGACAAAATCGCTGACACCGTCCACTCCACTGACCGGCAGACGCTACTTGCGGGAGAAAGACCCCAGCGTGACCCCGGTGTCCACCGCCACACAGAGCGTGTCCCGCCTGCAGACCTTGCTGTCTGGCTCCAAGACTTCTCCCTCAGATGCTCTCTTGGACATTTTCAAGTTAGTAGACAACATCGTCACATACTGTCTTGTTATCATTATCACCACATACAGCTGTGATCATTGTCACATACTGTCTTGTTATCATTATCACCATATACAGCTGTGATCATCGTCACATACTGTCTTGTTATCATTATCACCATATACAGCTGTGATCATCGTCACATACTGTCTTGTTATCATTATCACCATATACAGCTGTGATCATCATCGTCACATACTGTCTTGTTATCATTATCACCATATACAGCTGTGATCATCATCACATACTGTCTTGTTATCATTATCACCATATACAGCTGTGATCATCGTCACATACTGTCTTGTTATCATTATCACCATATACAGCTGTGATCATCATTGTCACATACTGTCTTGTTATCATTATCACCATATACAGCTGTGATCATCATCATCACATACTGTCTTGTTATCATTATCACCATATACAGCTGTGATCATCGTCACATACTGTCTTGTTATCATTATCACCATATACAGCTGTGATCATCATCACATACTGTCTTGTTATCATTATCACCATATACAGCTGTGATCATCATCGTCACATACTGTCTTGTTATCATTATCACCATATACAGCTGTGATCATCATCGTCACATACTGTCTTGTTATCATTATCACCATATACAGCTGTGATCATCATGCACATACTGTCTTGTATCATTATCACCCATATACAGCTGTGATCATCGTCACATACTGTCTGTTATCATTATCACCATATACAGCTGTGATCATCATGTCACATACTGTCTCTGTTAATCCATTATCACCATATACAGCTGTGATCATCGTCACATACTGTCTTGTATCATTATCACCATATACAGCTGTGATCATCATCACATACTGTCTTGTTATCATTATCACCATATACAGCTGTGATCATCATCACAACTGTCTTGTTATCATTATCACCACTATACAGCTGTGATCATCGTCACATACTGTCTTGTTATCATTATCACCATATACAGCTGTG
This sequence comes from Cepaea nemoralis, assembly GCA_014155875.1. Taxonomy (NCBI): domain Eukaryota; kingdom Metazoa; phylum Mollusca; class Gastropoda; order Stylommatophora; family Helicidae; genus Cepaea; species Cepaea nemoralis. The sequence goes on along the minus strand of JACEFZ010007844.1, from coordinate 37,532 downwards.
ATCATCATTGTCACATACTGTCTTGTTATCATTATCACCATATACAGCTGTGATCATCATCGTCACATACTGTCTTGTTATCATTATCACCATATACAGCTGTGATCATCGTCACATACTGTCTTGTTATCATTATCACCATATACAGCTGTGATCATCGTCACATACTGTCTTGTTATCATTATCACCATATACAGCTGTGATCATCGTCACATACTGTCTTGTTATCATTATCACCATATACAGCTGTGATCATCGTCACATACTGTCTTGTTATCATTATCACCATATACAGCTGTGATCATCGTCACATACTGTCTTGTTATCATTATCACCATATACAGCTGTGATCATCGTCACATACTGTCTTGTTATCATTATCACCATATACAGCTGTGATCATCGTCACATACTGTCTTGTTATCTTTATCACCATATACAGTTTTGATCATCGTCACATACTGTTTGTTATCATTATCACCATATACAAGCTGTGATCATCATCGTCACCTACTGTCTTGTTATCATTATCACCATATACAGCTGTGATCATCATCACATACTTTTCTTTTATCATTATCACCATATACAGCTTTGATCATCATCGTCACATACTGTCTTGTTATCATTATCACCATATACAGCTGTGATCATCATCACATACTGTCTTGTTATCATTATCAGCATATACAGCTGTGATCATCGTCACATACTGTCTTGTTATCATTATCAGCATATACAGCTTTGATCATCATCGTCACATACTGTCTTGTTATCATTATCAGCATATACAGCTGTGATCATCAGCGTCACATACTGTGTTGTTATCACCACCATCATCTTCATATATCCATTATCTTCACAAACATGTGAATCAACATCATATACTGTTTGTCATCCCTCATGTTATGTAGTATGAAATGTACAATATTTGTGTGTGTGTTTGGGCAGCCATGTGTGTCATACTGTGTTTGATTGAGTGTGTATCTTCCTGTTGTAGAAACTGCGGCACCAACCCACTGACCGAGATTGTCCAGAGAGTGCAGGAGATGGGCCAGACCTTCTGTAAACATTATGCTAAAGTGAGTGGAGCATGTGTGATGTTCACAGTTCTTGTGTTTGTGGAGGTGTCCCTGGAGGCTGTCTCATGATAATACTATTTGCTCATATCCCAATCTCCTCATCATAATATGAATTTCTCTCTGGTGTGTTTTAAGGTGTTCCTTGATTTTATTTGCCCTCTGGGCTCCAGAGCAATAACTTTCTAGTTATAGTTCCCGGGACGGTAACCCGGTCAACAAATACCTGAAGAAGTCAGATGTGTTGGCCAAAATGTGCAAATGTCGCAGCTCTGCTGTAAACAGGCACAACACAGTTATGTCTGAAACAAAGTTCCGGACGAACGCAGAAGAAAAATCTGTCTAACTCTCTCCCTCAGCTCCATTGGCTGGAATCTGTCTAACTCTCTCCCTCAGCTCCATTGGCTGGAATCTGTCTAACTCTCTCCCTCAGCTCCATTGGCTGGAATCTGTCTAACTCTCTCCCTCAGCTCCATTGGCTGGAATCTGTCTAACTCTCTCCCTCAGCTCCATTGGCTGGAATCTGTCTAACTCTCTCCCTCAGCTCCATTGGCTGGAATCTGTCTAACTCTCTCCCTCAGCTCCATTGGCTGGAATCTGTCTAACTCTCTCCCTCAGCTCCATTGGCTGGAATCTGTCTAACTCTCTCCCTCAGCTCCATTGGCTGGAATCTGTCTAACTCTCTCCCTCAGCTCCATTGGCTGGAATCTGTCTAACTCTCTCCCTCAGCTCCATTGGCTGGAATCTGTCTAACTCTCTCCCTCAGCTCCATTGGCTGGAATCTGTCTAACTCTCTCCCTCAGCTCCATTGGCTGGAATCTGTCTAACTCTCTCCCTCAGCTCCATTGGCTGGAATCTGTCTAACTCTCTCCCTCAGCTCCATTGGCTGGAATCTGTCTAACTCTCTCCCTCAGCTCCATTGGCTGGAATCTGTCTAACTCTCCTCCCTCAGCTCCATTGGCTGGAATCTGGTCTAAATCTCTCTCTCCAGCGCCATGGCGGGAATCCTGTCTAACCTCTCCCTCAGCTCCATTGACTGGAATCTGTCTAACTCTCTCCCTACAGCTACATTTGGCTAGGAATCGGTCTCACTCTCTCCCTCAGCTCCAATTATGCTGGAATATCTGTCTAAAATCTCTCTCTCTCAGCCTCCATTAGGCCTGGAATCTGTCTAACTCTCTCCCTCAAGCTCCATTGGCTTGGAATCTGTCTAACCTCTCTCCCTCAGCTCCCTTGGCCGGAATCTGGACTGAACTCTCTCGCTCAGCTCCCTTGGCTGGAATCTGTCTAACTTCTCTCCCTCAGCTCCATTGGACTGAATCTGTCCTAACTCTCTCCCTCAGCTCCATTGGGCTGGAATCTGCTACGTCTCTCCCTTCAGCCCTCCATGGGCTGGAATCTGTCTAACTCTCTCCCTCACTCCATTGGCTGGCATCTTAACTCTCTCCCTCAGCTCCATTGGCTGGAATCTGTCTAACTCTCTCCCTCAGCTCCATTGGCTGGAATCTGTCTAACTCTCTCCCTCAGCTCCATTGGCTGGAATCTGTCTAACTCTCTCCCTCAGCTCCATTGGCTGGAATCTGTCTAACCTCTCTCCCTCAGCTCCATTGGCTGGAATCTGTCTAACTCTCTCCCTCAGCTCCATTGGCTGGAATCTGTCTCTCTCCCTCAGCTCCATTGGCTGGAATCTGTCTAACTCTCTCCCTCAGCTCCATTGGCTGGAATCTGTCTAACTCTCTCCCTCAGCTCCATTGGCTGGAATCTGTCTAACCTCCTCTCCTCAGCTCCATTGGCTGGAATCTGTCTAACTCTCTCCCTCAGCTCCATTGGCTGGAATCTGTCTAACTCTCTCCCTCAGCTCCATTGGCTGGAATCTGTCTAACTCTCTCCCTCAGCTCCATTGGCTGGAATCTGTCTAACTCTCTCCCTCAGCTCCATTGGCTGGAATCTGTCTAACTCTCTCCCTCAGCTCATTGGCTGGAATCTGTCTAACTCTCTCCCTCAGCTCCATTGGCTGGAATCTGTCTAACTCTCTCCCTCAGCTCCATTGGCTGGAATCTGTCTAACTCTCTCCCTCAGCTCCATTGGCTGGAATCTGTCTAACTCTCTCCCTCAGCTCCATTGGCTGGAATCTGTCTAACTCTCTCCCTCAGCTCCATTGGCTGGAATCTGTCTAACTCTCTCCCTCAGCTCCATTGGCTGGAATCTGTCTAACTCTCTCCCTCAGCTCCATTGGCTGGAATCTGTCTAACTCTCTCCCTCAGCTCCATTGCTGGAATCTGTCTACTCTCTCCCTCAGCTCCATTGGCTGGAATCTGTCTCTCTCCCTCAGCTCCATTGGCTGGAATCTGTCTAACTCTCTCCCTCAGCTCCATTGGCTGGAATCTGTCTAACTCTCTCCCTCAGCTCCATTGGCTGGAATCTGTCTAACTCTCTCCCTCAGCTCCATTGGCTGGAATCTGTCTAACTCTCTCCCTCAGCTCCATTGGCTGGAATCTGTCTAACTCTCTCCCTCAGCTCCATTGGCTGGAATCTGTCTAACTCTCTCCCTCAGCTCCATTGGCTGGAATCTGTCTAACTCTCTCCCTCAGCTCCATTGGCTGGAATCTGTCTAACTCTCTCCTCAGCTCCATTGCTGGAATCTGTCTAACTCTCTCCCTCAGCTCCATTGGCTGGAATCTGTCTAACTCCTCTCTCCCTCAGCTCCATTGGCGTGGAATCTGTCTAACTCTCTCCCTCAGCTCCATTGGCTGGAATCTGTCTAACTCTCTCCCTCAGCTCCATTGGCTGGAATCTGTCTAACTCTCTCCCTCAGCTCCATTGGCTGGAATCTGTCTAACTCTCTCCCTCAGCTCCATTGGCTGGAATCTGTCTAACTCTCTCCCTCAGCTCCATTGGCTGGAATCTGTCTAACTCTCTCCCTCAGCTCCATTGGCTGGAATCTGTCTAACTCTCTCCCTAAGCTCCATTGGACTGGAATCTGTCTAACTCTCTCCCTCAGCTCCATTGACTGGAATCTGTCTAACTCTCTCCCTCAGCTCCATTGGCTGGAATCTGTCTAACTCTCTCCCTCAGCTCCATTGGCTGGAATCTGTCTAACTCCCTCCCTAAGTCATCCTCCTTATTTCTGATCCACAGAGCAGCCCTGACTTAACATTGCCACAAAGCTGAATATTCAGTTTGCTAGTAGTTAACATTTCTTTTGACTGGATGTTCCTGGTCGACATGACGGGAAGGCAGACGGACTGTCCAGACCTTGGAGAAGTGACTGTCTCTGGACAGTCTGCTACTGAGCTTTTCCCCATGTCTGGACTTGGACCCAGTTTCATCGTCCAGCGACTGCGTTGCGATGCTGTGAGCTGTAAATTTCATTCAAAATTTTTTTCCCATTTCGTGTTAACAGTGACTGGTGAACTGCAGATTCAGAAAGTGACGCCGGCTAGTTTTCCTGAAACAATACATCGTAGGCCTGTTATATTTATTCACAGCGAAATTGTAGTGAATAATTCTTCATGTCCATTCCTTTACCCCAAGTCCATGTTTCTCTGTGATATTCTTCATAACCTGTATTATTTGATCCTGTCTTGTTGTTTAGGTCACTTATATGCATTTTGAAATATACCACCCACTGCATGAAGCGCTGGACGCAGTTAAGGGTCAGCAACTGATAAGAGTGAAATCATGGATGGCTCAGGCAGAGGATACCATCAGACAGGTGTGCCCCTTGGAGAACATTAGGCGTGGAGAGGAGTGGGTCAGAGTGCCAGCGGAGCAGTCAGAATTGTGCAGAGTTTTTAATCACATTAAGCAGGGGCCATGGAAGTGGAAATCCAGCAACTAATTCAGGACAATGCTCACTCGGGTGATGTGATTATCTACACAGATGGTTCGGTGTCAAGAGGTGAGAAAAGTGGCTGGGGGTTCATAGCCAAAGCCAATGGTCGATGTTTGGGGCAGGAGAGCCTGGCATATGATACCACAACATCCAGCTTAGAATGGAGGTGGAGGCGGTCACTGCGGCTCTCCGCTGGATGGAGAATACGACACACACACACATCGTGATTTTAAAATGACTCAGCATGCTGACGAGGTGAGGACGGGCAGGCTTCGTGCGGAGTGGCTTGCTTCGCTCGGAGGTCACGGGTGACAAGCATCGCCTGGATTTTTTTTCCGGGGCATGCCGGTGTGCTGGGAAATGAACAGGCGGACAGATTGGTGGCTCTGCAGAACTTGGTGGAGTATTTATACATGACAAGGCCCGACGTGGGTTTCGGCCTTTTGGGAGCACGTTTCACACCTCGGGGGAGCAAAAGGATTACCATGGTCTGGCAAGAATGAAACAGCAAGGAGTGACGAAGGGATCTGGCCGACGCTCAACGCTCAGAGGAAAGGTGAGACGGACGTATAATCAGATTGCTACTGGTACTATTAGTGTTGGAACTCTTCGCTGGCTGCTGAGTATGGGGACAGAGCGCTTATGGGAATGCCCCGAATGCTGTGATGTCGATTCCTAAATCAATCAATCAATCAATCAATCAATCAATATGCATTTTGAAATTGCTGTCTTTGATTATCTTTAGTCTTTGAGGTCAGATACCCCCTTCACTGATTCACCCTGATCAGTTGTTGATGCATAACACTGGATCACATTCATGCTGACTGTCTTGGTTTGGTGGTTCTACACGTGCCTTTAATCTTAAAACTGACTGCTTCACATCCTGTTAATGCCTCCTCTTTCTCTTTAGATAGTATTCAGCAGACTCCTTCACCGTGATTAGCATTTTCCGCTTGGTGGCCCTAGAACAGCACTGTTTCACCTGTGTTTAAAGGCTTTTTGCCACTATCTTTCCATCTTGTTTCACATAATCCTGGAATGGTAATCTTATATTTCATTTCTTCTACCACCTGTGCTGTGATGGTGTTATGATTTATAGTCACAGAAGAAAACCATCTGTCAGTGTTGTAGTGGTAAATGTATGTATTTATTGATGGTGTCAAGAGTTATAGTCATAGACAGAAACCAGTCTGTCAGTGTTGTACTGGTATATGTATGTATTTATTGATGGTGTCAGGAATTATAGTCACAGACAGAAACCAGTCTGTCAGTGTTGTACAGTTATAGTGTCACAGACAGAAACCAGTCTGTCAGTGTTGTACTGGTATATGTATGTATTTATTGATGGTGTCAGGAGTTGTAGCATAGTAGATAGTGCTAAGGGTTGCCAGCACTGTGGTGCAGGCTTACCCTTCACTTGGACAGAAGGGATGTACACACAGACGAGGGACCTGGTCTTTCCACCATCATAATGCCACGATCAAGTGTATGTGAAGTCACTCATGAGTTCTTCTTTTGACGCAGTCATCAGATGGGCACCCAGGCAGCACAGCTGACTTTGCCCGCAAGCGTCTACAGTTGGGAGAGAGTCTGTACTACAAGTCCCTGGAGGCCATTGTCCTGGGGGAGAGGAAGAGGCTGACTGGTGCAGACAGCAAGGAAGTTAACTTGTTGGTAAGTGTTGTCTGTCTGTCCTTGTACTTGACTGTCTGTCTTAATGTCTGCCTGTCCTTCTACTTGCCTGCCTGTCTGTCTGAAGCCATTTGGCTACTTTATATCTTTCTGTTTGAATCTGAATTTGATCACTCTTTAGATGATATTTGTATTTAGTAGGCTTTCTGATTGCATGACATCTCAACCATACTTGCTGTCTGTCTGAATGTCTGCCTGTCCTTCTACTTGCCTGTCTGTCTTAATGTCTGCCTGTCTGAAACCATTTGGCTACTTAATATCTTTCTGTTTGAATCTGAATTTGATTTTTCTTTAGATGATATTTGTATTTAGTAGGCTTTCTGATTGCATGACATCTCAACCATACTTGCTGTCTGTCTGAATGTCTGTCTGTCCTTCCACTTGCCTGTCTGTCTTGTCTGTCTTAATGTCTGCCTGTCTGAAACCATTTGGCTACTTTATATCTTTCTGTTTGAATCTGAATTTGATCTTTCTTTCGATGATATTCATATTTAGTAGACTTTCTAATTGTATGACATCTCAACCATACTTGCCATATGTATGTCATCTGTGTCGTGATTTCTGATTATGTTTATGACATATGTTCTCTACTTTCTGTCTTTCTGTGTCCAGAAGTGATTGATTTATCTGTTACATTACAGGGGCTCCTGGAGCACGAGTTCTTTCATCGATCGCTGTTTGCCTGCTGCCTTGAGATTGTCATTTATTCCTATAATTCCCAGAGGTAATGTGTCATTTATTCCTATAATTCCCAGAGGTAATGTGTCATTTATTCTTATAATTCCCAGAGGTATTGTGTCGTGTGTCATTTGTATATTTCTCAAGAGTAATGTGTTGTTTGTTTGTAGAATTTCCAGTTGTATTGTCATATATGTGTATAGTTCCTAGATATAATTTATAATGTGATTCATATAATTCCCAGAATGAAAGTGTTGCTGGGTGTGTTGAGAGCTGGTGAGGGAACTAGCCATTAGGTTAGTGCAGCTGCAGTGTGAGGGAAATTTGGTGGTGTGTGTGTGTGAGCTTTGGGATGTGTATGTACAGGTGTCTGACAAGTACATCTGGCAGTGTGTGTGTGAGCTTAGGGATGTGTACTTACAAGTGTCTGACTTGTACATCTGGCAGTGTGTGTGTGAGCTTTGGGATGTGTACATACAAGTGTCTGACTTGTACATCTGGCAGTGTGTGTGTGAGCTTTGGGATGTGTACATACAAGTGTCTGACTTGTACATCTGGCAGTGTGTGTGTGAGCTTTGGGATGTGTACTTACAAGTGTCTGACTTGTACATCTGGCAGTGTGTGTGTGAGCTTTGGGATGTGTACATACAAGTGTCTGACTTGTACATATGGCATTGTGTGTGTGAACTTTGGGATGTGTACATACAAGTGTCTGACTTGTACATATGGCATTGTGTGTGTGAGCTTTGGGATGTGTACTTACAAGTGTCTGACTTGTACATATGGCATGTGTGTGTGAGCTTTGGGATGTGTACATACAAGTGTCTGACTTGTACATCTGGCAGTGTGTGTGTGAGCTTTGGGATGTGTACATACAAGTGTCTGACTTGTACATCTGGCAGTGTGTATGTGTGAGCTTTGGGTGTCCACGTTGATACCAAGTCCATTTGGTACATGTAAAGTGTTGGATGCATCTTGGACTCCACTCTCTGTCAACACTTTACGTGTACCAGATGGACTTGGTATCAACGTGGACACCCAAAGCTCACACACACTGTCAGATGTCCAATCATCTTGGATATAATGATCAGATGTCCAGCCATCTTGGATATAATGATCAGATGTCCAGCCATCTTGGATATAATGATCAGATGTCCAGCCATCTTGGATATAATGATCACATGTCCAGTCATCTTGGATATAATGATCATATGTCCAGTCATCTAGGATATAATGATCAGATGTCCAGTCATCTTGGATATAATGATTATATGTCCAGTCATCTAGGATATAATGATCAGATGTCCAGTCATCTTGGATATAATGATCAGATGTCCAGTCATCTTGGATATAATGATCAGATGTCCAGCCATCTTGGATATAATGATCAGATGTCCAGCCATCTTGGATATAATGATCAGATGTCCAGTCATCTAGGATATTATGATCAGATGTTCAGTCATCTTGGATATAATGATCAGATGTCCAGTCATCTTGGATATAATGATCAGATGTCCAGTCATCTTGGATATAATTATTAGATGTCCAGTCATCTTGGATATAATGATCAGATGTCCAGTCATCTTGGATATAATGATCAGATGTCCAGTCATCTTGGATATAATGATCAGATGTCCAGCCATCTTGGATATAATGATCAGATGTCCAGTCATCTTGGATATAATGATCAGATGTCCAGCCATCTTGGATATAATGATCAGATGTCCAGTCATCTTGGATATAATGATCAGATGTCCAGCCATCTAGGATATAATGATCACATGTCCAGTCATCTTGGATATAATGATCATATGTCCAGTCATCTTGGATATAATGATCAGATGTCCAGTCATCTTGGATATAATGATCAGATGTCCAGTCATCTTGGATATAATGATCAGATGTCCTGCCATCTTGGATATAATGATCAGATGTCCAGCCATCTTGGATATAATGATGATATAGCATTTGGTCACCATGCACACTGAATACAATGACAGTCTCTTGTCCATCGAACATCTTCATGAGCAGTTGCTGCACTGGAAACATCCAGAACATTATAGAAGCTACCCATACTAGTTTTATGTAGGAGACAAGGGAAAACCACAACATTAATGTACCATGACAAAACAGGTTATAGCAGTCAAAAAGCTAGATTTGTGGTGCTGTAAGATGTTATTCAAAGCTTTCAAGTGTTCAGGCTAACCTTATAGGCAGTCAGAAAGCTAGATTTGTGGTGCTGTAAGATGTTGCACAAAGCTTTCAAATGTTCAGGCTAACCTTATAGGCAGTCAGAAAGCTAAATTTGTGGTGCTGTAAGATGTTGCACAAAGCTTTCAAATGTTCAGGCTGAATAACCTTATAGGCAGTCAGAAAGCTAGATTTGTGGTGCTGTTGATGTTAGACAAAGCTTTCAAGTGTTCAGGCTGAATAACCTTATAGGCAGTCAGAAAGCTAGATTTGTGGTGCTGTAAGATGTTGCACAAAGCTTTCAAATGTTCAGGCTAACCTTATAGGCAGTCAGAAAGCTAGATTTGTGGTGCTGTAAGATGTACACAAAGCTTTCAAGTGTTCAGGTTGAATAACCTGGCCTGATTTGTTGTGTTGCTCTTCTCAGGACCTTCCCATGGATTGTGGACATCTTTGAGCTGAGCCCCTACCAGTTCTACAAAGTCATTGAGATCATCATCCGAGCCGAGAAGGGGCTGTCCAGAGATGTTGTCAAACATTTGAACCATGTAAGTGTCCATGTCAGGTCTTTGTTGTCTCTCAACCATGGACTGACTGATGTTGGTATATGTTTGACTGACAGAAGTTGGTGTATATTGGACTGACAGAAGTTGGTGTATGTTTGACTGACAGAAGTTGGTGCATGTTGGACTGACAGAAGTTGGTGCATGTTGGACTGACTGAAGTTGGTGCATGTTGGACTGACTGAAGTTGGTGCATGTTTGGCTGACAGAAGTTAGTGTATGTTTGACTGACAGAAGTTGGTGTATGTTTGACTGACAGAAGTTGGTGTATGTTTGACTGACAGAAGTTGGTGTATGTTTGACTGACAGAAGTTGGTGTATGTTTGACTGACAGAAGTTGGTGTATGTTGGATTGACAGAAGTTGGTGTGTGTTTGACTGACAGAAGTTGGGGTATGTTGGACTAACTGAAGTTGGTCATGTTTGACTGATAGAAGATACTCCCCCCATATTCTTGCTAGATGATTCTTGTACTGTGATGTCATTCTCCCCCACATTTCTGCTGGATGACTCTTACTGTAGATGTTTTGTATCTTGGTTATCTCCAGATTGAAGAGAGCATTCTGGAAAGTTATGCCTGGAAGAACAACTCTCCACTTTGGGATGCTATTAAAGAGAACTCTGTGCCTACTTGTGAAGAGGTAGGTGCATGGCTGCTGTTGTACATACACATGTGGGGAAATCAGTAGGCCACAGCTGATTTGGGGAAGCTGACAGTTGTAGTTGGTAGTTTCTAAAGATGCCATTTGGTGGCAGCATCACCCAGCTTTATGAATAGCTCAGGTATAGCAGACTGTTAGTTCCAAGCAATTGTACAGAGCTTATACAAGCGGTGACTGCACAAAGAAACAAATACAATTGGTGACTACTTATGAGTTGGCAGAGGAAAATCAGCGTGCTGCATTAATATTTTTGGGCAAATGAACTTTCTGAAATTCTTCATCCGCAGCTGTAAAGTCCTGAGGGATTGTTGCCTGTTTGCTTCACTAAAAGGTCACCATGAATGTTTCTTGAACGGTCCAGAGGTTGAGTGTGAGGTGCAAATGTGGCTGACAAAGCACAGCATGTCCTTCTGTGCCGCAGATTTCGCAACACTGGTATAGTGATGGAATAATTGATGTAGTACATAGCTCTGGAGTGTAGCCAGCATCATACAGTGATGGAATAATTGATGTAGTACATAGCTCTGGAGTGTAGCCAGCATCATACAGTGATGGAATAATTGATGTAGTACATAGCTCTGGAGTGGAGCAGCTTCATACAGTGATGGAATAATTGATGTATTACATAGCTCTGGAGTGTAGCCAGCATCATACAGTGATGGAATAATTGATGTAGTACATAGCTCTGGAGTGGAGCAGCTTCATACAGTGATGGAATAATTGATATAATACATAGCTCTGGAGCGGACCCAGCTTCATACAGTGATGGAATAATTGATATAATACACAGCTCTGGAGTGGAACAGCTTCATACAGTGATGGAATAATTGATATAATACACAGCTCTGGAGTGGAACAGCTTCATACAGTGATGGAATAATTGATATAATACACAGCTCTGGAGTGGAACAGCTTCATACAGTGATGGAATAATTGATATAGTACACAGCTCTGGAGTGGAGCAGCTTCATACAGTGATGGAATAATTGATATAATACACAGCTCTGGAGCGGACCCAGCTTCATACAGTGATGGAATAATTGATATAATACACAGCTCTGGAGCGGACCCAGCTTCATACAGTGATGGAATAATTGATATAATACACAGCTCTGGAGCGGACCCAGCTTCATACAGTGATGGAATAATTGATATAGTACATAGCTCTGGAGTGGAGCAGCTTCATACAGTGATGGAATAATTGATGTAGTACATAGCTCTGGAGCGGACACAGCTTCATACAGTGATGGAATAATTGATATAGTACATAACTCTGGAGCGGACCCAGCTTCATACAGTGATGGAATAATTGATATAGTACATAGCTCTGGAGTGGAGCAGCTTCATACAGTGATGGAATAATTGATATAGTACATAGCTCTGGAGTGGAGCAGCTTCATACAGTGATGGAATAATTGATATAATACACAGCTCTGGAGCGGACACAGCTTCATACAGTGATGGAATAATTGATGTAGTACATAGCTCTGGAGTGAACAGCTTCATACAGTGATGGAATAATTGATGTAGTACATAGCTCTGGAGTGTAGCCAGCTTCATACAGTGATGGAATAATTGATATAATACATAGCTCTGGAGTGTAGCCAGCATCATACAGTGATGGAATAATTGATATAGTACATAGCTCATCACTTATGAAGCTAATCTTAGACAACTAAAGAACAATAAGCATTAAAACACATGCAAAATAATCAATTAATGACTCCTGGAGGCAGTGTTTAACATGGGCATTATAAATACCTAAGGAAAGTGTAATGTGCCAAACATATGGGAATGTTTATTGGCTAGTTGCCATTTGAGATAATTTATCATTATTACTGTTTTTTTTATTGGGGGGGGGGGGGGGGGCATGTAGTCTGTGCTGAGGTAGTGTTCAAACTGGTTGCGACTGTATGTATCATGATTGGTGGTGTCTTTGATTTCTTGTGGAAGATTGTTCCACAACTGAGTGGCAGAGTATGCTAAGCTTGTTTTATATGTCTATCCTAGGTTTAGGGACATGAAGTATATTTAGTCGTTCGCTATGTCTTGCGTTATATTTGAACAATGGCCAAAGGTAGCTTGGAGTATTTTGAAATATTATTTTGTGAATTAGTTTAGCCTTATTAAAAAGTAAGCGTTTGTGGAGTGGCAGTAACTGAGATGTTTATGTAGGTTAGAATTGTCTGTAAGCTTTTCACCATTAATTAAACGCACTGCCCTTTTCTGGAGTGAATAAAGGTGTTTTGTTATTGATTTGGAGCATCCATCCCAGATTGTGGAGCAATAATCAATATGTGCTTGTATGTGGGAAGTATGGAATATCTTTCTTCTGTTTTCATCAAGGAAATTTTTAATTTTGGCAAGTTGGTATACTTTTTTCGCCATTTGTTTAACTAGAGCATGAACGTGGGAATTAAAGGATAGATTGTGATCTATGATAAGACCCAGTGCCTTGTGCTCAGTTACACTTTCTATAGGCGTGCTACCGATGTGCAGCTAAAGAGTTCTCTGCGAGTTTAGAGTGATGTCTTTGCCTGGTTGCTATTAACATAGATTTTGTTTTAGAAATGTTAATTTTCATGCGGTTTGCATGACTCCAGTTAACTACACTATTTATTTCCTGATGCTAGGATGATTCTAGCATATTACAATCAATAGCATTTGTATATATTGTGCAGTCGTCTGCAAATAGGTCACAGGTCAACGAATGATATAAGGGAAGATCATTTATATAAATAGCAAATATTAATGGTAATGGCTTGAGATAAAGATTTATTGCATGATACTGCTTGTCAGAAGAAGATTGTAAGTGATCTCTACATCCCAGGGTAGAAGAGATAAGTTAGAGAAAGATTGTAAGTGATCTCTACATCCCAGGGTAGAAGAGATAAGTTAGAGAAAGATTGTAAGTGATCTCTACATCCCAGGGTAGAAGAGATAAGTTAGAGAAAGATTGTAAGTGATCTCTACATCCCAGGGTAGAAGAGGAAGACTAAGCAAGAATAAGATCTATTGCAGCCAATCTGATGTGCCAGTTTGTCCTATAAGATATATTGCAGCTAAACCTGATGTGCCTGTTTGTCCTATAAGATTTATTGCAGCTAAACCTGATGTGCCTGTTTGTCCTGCAGGTGATACCATCAAACCAGATAGAAGTTAGCAAACAAAATGCAGCCCCGGTGGCCAAACATCCCCGACTGCGATCTCTGGTCGGTGACATCAGATCTGTCATACAGAAAGGTACATGTCTTGTGTATCATTTGTCTTTCTTTTGTATCATCTGACTGTGTGGCAGTTTTACATCAGAGTTCTCTTTCTCCTAGATTAACTAAATTCCAGTTTTACATAAGAGTTCTCTTTCTCTTAGATTAACTAAATTCCAGTTTTACATCAGAGTTCTCTTTCTCTTAGATTGAGTAAATTCCACAGTTTTACATCAGAGTTCTCTTTCTCTTAGATTAACTAAATGCCACAGTTTTACATCAGAGTTCTCTTTCTCTTAGATTAACTAAATGCCACAGTTTTACATCAGAGGTTTCTTTCTCTTAGATTAACTAAATTCCACAGTTTTACATCAGAGTTTTATTTCTCTTAGATTAACTAAATGCCACAGTTTTACATCTCTTTCTCCTAGATTAACTACATTTCAGTTTTACATCAGAGTTTTCTTTCTCTTAGATTAACTGAATTCCACAGTTTTCATCAGAGGAAAGTTAGAAGAGTCCTCTTTCTCTTAGATTAACTAAATTCCAGTTTTACATCAGAGTTCTCTTTCTCTTAGATTGACTAAATTCCACAGTTTTACATCAGTGTTCTCTTTCTCTTAGATTGAGTAAATTCCACAGTTTTACATCAGAGGTCTCTTTCTCTTAGATTGACTAAATTCCAGTTTTACATCAGAGTTCTCTCTCTCTTAGATTAACTAAATTCCACAGTTTTACATCAGAGTTCTCTTTCTCTTATATTAAGTAAATTCCACAGTTTTACATCAGAGTTCTCTTTCTCTTAGATTAAGTAAATTCCACAGTTTTACATCAGAGTTCTCTTTCTCTTAGATTGACTAAATTCCACAGTTTTACATCAGAGTTCTCTTTCTCTTATATTAAGTAAATTCCACAGTCTTACATCAGAGTTCTCTTTCTCTTAGATTGACTAAATTCCACAGTTTTACATCAGAGTTCTCTTTCTCTTATATTAACCCTTTACAGGACAGGCACGTGTCCATTTTTTAGCCCTGAACGGGCAAGATTTTTTTCAGGTTTGGTAAAATTTTGGGTTGCGTTAGTAAAAACATCACAAATAAGGTGTTAGTCAACCGATTTTAGTTAAATAAACAACAAAATGAAGGGAAAAGCAAGCAGAATATATTACTCATGTGATTGTTCTCGGTAATCCATATATGAACACAAATATTTACGAAATACAGCATGTTGTTTGTGATTTTCCATCATCTATACGGCAATTTACAAACACATTTTCAGAATCATAATCACTTTCTTTAAAGTCCGACTCAGACTGCTAATGCAAAGTAATGCTTTTCACTGATATCTAGCTTCGATTAATAGTCAACTTCGTGCCCTTTAATGTCACTTAAATTGAACTTAGCGAAATCTCGGCTATCACTTGAAGAATCGCCGAAATCCAATTTGAAAAACTAAGCGTAAAAACCCCGAAAACTATCAAAAAAGTCCGTAAAAGTCCATTCAAATTCATAGTAAGCGTTTACAAATGGTGGCCATGTTATCAAGCTATCGGCGAAAGCGAAAGTAGCCGCCGGAAGTATCGGAAAGCCGAGAGATCAGTTTTTACAATGCATAATAGTATCGGGCGGTTTCAGACGATCTGCACGTTTAAGCGATCGGCCACAAATGGACGTTTTGCCCTGTAAAGGGTTAAGTAAATTCCACAGTTTTACATCAGAGTTCTCTTTCTCTTAGATTAAGTAAATTCCACAGTTTTACATCAGAGTTCTCTTTCTCTTAGATTGACTAAATTCCACAGTTTTACATCAGAGTTCTCTCTCTCTTAGATTAACTAAATTCCACAGTTTTACATCAGAGTTCTCTTTCTCTTATATTAAGTAAATTCCACAGTTTTACATCAGAGTTCGCTTTCTCTTATATTAAGTAAATTCCACAGTTTTACATCAGAGTTCTCTTTCTCTTAGATTAAGTAAATTCCACAGTTTTACATCAGAGTTCTCTTTCTCTTATATTAAGTAAATTCCGCAGTTTTACATCAAAGTTCTCTTTCTCTTAGATTAACTAAATTCCACAGTTTTACATCAGAGTTCTCTTTCTCTTATATTAAGTAAATTCCACAGTTTTACATCAAAGTTCTCTTTCTCTTAGATTAACTAAATTCCACAGTTTTACATCAGAGTTCTCTTTCTCTTATATTAAGTAAATTCCACAGTTTTACATCAGAGTTCTCTTTCTCTTAGATTAACTAAATTCCACAGTTTTACGTCAGAGTTCTCTTTCTCTTAGATTAACTAAATGCCACAGTTTTACATCAGAGTTTTCTTTCTCTTAGATTAATAAATTCCACAGTTTTACGTCAGAGTTCTCTTTCTCTTAGATTAACTAAATTCCACAGTTTTACATCAGAGTTTTCTTTCTCTTAGATTAATAAATTCCACAGTTTTACATCAGAGTTCTCTTTCTCTTAGATTAACTACTTTCCAAAACATATCATAGATGAACAGTTTCCCAGTTGTAATTGCAGCATTTCATTCTCATAGATAACGACTTTCTTCTGCTTCTATCCTGCAGCAATGACATTGGTTGTGTCATAACCGTATATACAGAACCTGCAATATTTGTGCCATACCCTCATCTGTCTGCAGTTAGATAAGTTACACTGTCTTTTATTTGTCATCAGATATTTTACCTTCTCTTATGTTTGTCACAGCATGCCATACGGTCACCTGTGTTAACAAATATCTGACATCCTCCAGAGCCTGTCATTAAATATCTCACATTCACCTGTCATCTGATACATTACATTCACCTGTGTCTTTTATATGGTACCTTAAATTCACCCATGTCTGTTATATGATACCTTACATTCAGCTGTGTCTGTTACATGATACCTTAGATTCACCCATGTCTGTTATATGATACCTTACATTCACCTGTGTCTGTTATATGATACCTTACATTCACCTGTGTCTGTTATATGATACCTTACATTCACTTGTGTCTGTTATATGAAACCTTATATTCACCTATGTCTGTTATATGATAACTTACATTAACTTGTGTCTTGTTATATGATACCTTACATTCACCCATGTCTGTTATATGATACCTTACATTCACCCATGTCTATTATATGATACCTTACATTCACCCATGTCTATTATATGATACCTTACATTCACTCATGTCTGTTATATGATACCTTACATTCACTTGTGTCTTGTTATATGATACCTTACATTCACCTATGTCTACTCCAGCTTCAGACAACCTACATTCGCCCGTGACCTCCATGGCAGCAGATCGATTCAGCTCGCCCACACCGGGCAATGCCAAGCGCCGACTGTTTGACTCAGGAGCCCCAGGCATGAGCACAACTTTGTCCAACAGTCTAGGCTCCACCATCACAGTGACCGGCGTGTCCAGAGCCATGGTTACGCCCTCATCTGGGGTCACCATCATCTCCTCCCCGAGCCAGCTGCCTTCCTCCAACAGATCCATCCTCCTGAACCAGCTCAAGGGAGGCATGTCAGATGCCCTGATTGTGTCAAATAAGGTGAGCTTAGGCAATAGAATCAGATGCCCTAATTGTGTCAAATAGGGTGAGTTTAGACAATAGAATGTGATGTCTCTCCTTGTCTTGTCTTTGATTGCTCCACTGTGGGTTATTATTGTAGACAGAACTGCTACAGGCTATTTCCTGCATGTCATACCTACACTGGCTTAGGTCTGGACTGCTGCTGACATAAGCTGACATGTGGCACTAGCTGGCTAGCTAGTTAGTCCTCAGATTATCCTCACTACACATCCGCCCATGCAGTCAGTGTGCTCACATCCCCTCCTCAGTATCTAGCTCAGTGTGTAGCAGTCGATGACACCAGCTCTGTGTAGGTTGTCTTCATGGGCCCCCTGCATGTCGCTGCTGTCTGGCTTCACCCCTTTCACAGGATGTCCTGAAGTCTGGGCCAGGCTAGCAGATTGGCAGCTGTCTCCTGATTTGTTTACTGGCCCTGCCTCTGAGGGCAGTCACTACCTCAGCCTGGTCCATTGTTAGTCTGCTGTCCACAGTAGCCCGGCATGCAAGCGTATCAGCTTGCTCATGTCCTCTGACACGCACGCTGGCCTGGCACAAAACATACCTGATGGTTTATCAGGTTTGACCTCCTCAGAGACCTCAGCCCGGCCCGTCTCGAGGTTCATGGACATGCTCCTTGAGTTGCGGAGAAAGCATGCCAGGGTGAAAGTTTGTGTCTCATGCCAGCTGACTGACATATGACACCAGCCAACTGACATCTGAACCAGCCTGACTGACATCTGACACCAGCCAACTGACATCTGAACCAGCCAACTGACATCAAACACCAGCTGACTGACATCTGAACCAGCCAACTGACTTCTGACACCAGCTGACTGACATCTGACACCAGCCATCTAACACCAGCCAACTGACATCTGACAACAGCTGACTGACATCTGACACCAGCTGCTGTCTGATGCCACTGATGGTGGACAGGTGATATCAGCTGACACAGGTGTTGCAGAAACCACTCTGTCAGTGTTTTATGACAGTCTGTTTGCCAGGGACAGGGGTTGTAGCAGACCTTTACAATACAGACAACCCAGGAATTCCAACTTAAGAGTTTCTGGGTTGTGAATGTCCTGGGAAAATAGATGAAAAAAATGTGAAGAACTTTGAAATTCCGTCGAGCTGTAACTGGAAAATCCATAATGAAATAAGAGCGAAGTCAGAAAGAACTTTTGGCTATTGGGGAATATGTTCGGCTGCCATAATATTATCACCAGTGTCAGGTTGTATCTGGGAGACTAGTAGCGCTGTTGATCACATCTGTGACAACAATTAAACCAGACCAGTTGTTGCTTTCAACCCGTGTGGTTATTTGTGCCCAGGTATAAAGACTGTCCACCTCTTGGGAACAGAAAATTATGCAGAATGCAAGGAAATACAGTAGTGGATGTGTGGAACATGGGAGGGAGGGATTGATGATTGCATGCATATGAAAGAAGGCATCAAGAACTTGCTGCAGCTCAGATACAGCATCATCGTTTTTTTTTTTTTTTTCAATAAAAGTGGGAAAGAAATGTGAGAATTGTTGGAGAGCATAGCTGCAGATGTTGTCACAACTCTGGCATTGTTTTGTAAACCTAGTAGCTCAGTATTCATTGATCTTCAAAACGTTTCCTGTAGTGAATTTGAATAATGAAGATACAAACAATACATTGCACTATTTATTTCCTGGCATATTTCGCTGCATCTCGTCAGTTAAATACTGCAGAAATCACACAACCTAATTTGATAAATCCTTAAGCTCAAATATACACATATTCAAAAAGTAATTTCAATTGTTTAACACAGTAATTTTAAACTGACTATCATGTCTTTCTGTTTGCACAAGGCTGGCTTCTGGCTAATAATGTCGATGGTTACTGCGACCTTTAACAAGTGATCCATTTTGTGTGTTAAACGACACACAAAATGCATTGTCCCTATCAGTCAAGTAACCAGTTTCCAAAATGTGCCGTCGAATCGGCAGAACAGAGAGTCAGTTAAATAATCAGGGATGGTTGAACACATACCCAATTGGATTGACAGAATAATAAATAAAGACGCTGGGAATCTGGCCAAGCCGACACACCACAAACCGTCCTGAGTCACTGGGGGGTCATGGAGGTCCTCTCTTTGTTCAGACAGCTGAACATAGGACACTGACGTAAGGAGGAGGAGCAGAGGTGTGGGTGGTCCCGTGTCTTGGGTGTCCCTGTAGTAGTGCAGATCCTAGCCTTGAGGTGGAACATATATACTGATGTGCTTGAATGTCTGAGTGACTTCTGGATACAACAGTCACATTGTGACTGCTGCTACCATCTCAGTCAGTGATACAGTGTCACCATTCTTGTTGAATATGTTGTCAATATTTCTCCCTCAGTTGGCCAATGCCCTGGCTCCTACATCCACGCTGCCCCGATCCAACTCCCCCATCACAGTCAGCTCCGCCTCGTTTGGGGGCACCTCCAGCACCATTGTGGCTGCTGCAGCTGGGAGTGGGTCTGTGCTGACCTCCTCTGGTCCAAGGACAAGCACAGGATCCACACAGCAGGCGATCGTGGCCATGACAGAGGATGGTAGACAGGTACTGTCCATTGCACTGTCATTGTTGTCCTCGAAACTCATTCTTCATTTTCATAGTAATAAAACTCATTCTTCATTTTTATAGTAATAAAACTCATTCTTCTTCATTGTCATTGTAACTAAACATTTGTTTTTCATTGTCATAGTAATAAAACTCATTCTTCATTGTCATAGTAATAAAACTGTCATTCTTCATTGTCATAGTAATAAAACTGTCATTCTTCATTGTCATAGTAATAAAACTCATTCTTCATTGTCATAGTAATAAACTGTCATTCTTCATTGTCATGTAATAAAACTCATTCTTCATTGTCATAGTAATAAAACTCATTCTTATTGTCATAGTCATAAACTGTCATTCTTCATTGTCATAGTAATAAAACTGTCATTCTTCATTGTCATAGTAATAAAACTGTCATTCTTCATTGTCATAGTAATAAAACTGTCATTCTTCATTGTCATAGTAATAAAACTGTCATTCTTCATTGTCATAGTAATAAAACTCATTCTTCATTGTCATAGTAATAAAACTGTCATTCTTCATTGTCATAGTAATAAAACTGTCATTCTTCATTGTCATAGTAATAAAACTCATTCTTCATTGTCATAGTAATAAAACTGTCATTCTTCATTGTCATAGTAATAAAACTCATTCTTCATTGTCATAGTAATAAAACTCATTCTTCATTGTCATAGTAATAAAACTGCATTCTTCATTGTCATAGTAATAAAACTCATTCTTCATTGTCATAGTAATAAAACTCATTCTTCATTGTCATAGTAATAAAACTGTCATTCTTCATTGTCATTGTAACTAAACATTTGTTCTTCATTGTCATAGTAATAAAACTCATTCTTCATTGTCATAGTAATAAAACTGTCATTCTTCATTGTCATAGTAATAAAACTCATTCTTCATTGTCATAGTAATAAAACTGTCATTCTTCATTGTCATAGTAATAAAACTGTCATTCTTCATTGTCATTGTAATAAACATTGTCATTCTTCATTGTCATAGTAATAAAACTCATTCTTCATTGTCATAGTAATAAAACTCATTCTTCATTGTCATAGTAATAAAACTCATTCTTCATTGTCATAGTAATAAAACTCATTCTTCATTGTCATAGTAATAAACATGTCATTCTTCATTGTCATAGTAATAAAACTCATTCTTCATTGTCATAGTAATAAAACTCATTCTTCATTGTCATAGTAATAAAACTGTCATTCTTCATTGTCATTGTAACTAAACATTTGTTCTTCATTGTCATGGTAACAAAACTGTTATTTTACATTTTGATACTGGATATGAGTGGGTGGGGTCAGGAGAGTAAAGAGGCGCAAGGAATGTGGATTACAATCGGAAAATACAGACAGCTGGAACCCACTCTTCGCTCTTGGGGTGCCTTCGATCACAGGGGCGGTCTAAACAAACATGGTGGACACCAGTGGTAGAGAAATCATGTAGGGAAAAGAGGGCGGCCATAAGGAATTGGCAGAGGGTGCGGAGAGCAACCAATTCAGTTGACATAGAATTGGAGGAGGCTGAAAGATATAAAAAAGTAAAGGTGCAGGATTTTAACCCTTTACTGGGCAGAAGCTTGTCCATATTTTTAGCCCTGAACGGGCAAGATTTTTTCAGGTTCGGTAAAATTTTGGGTTACATTAGTAAAAACATCACAAATAAGGTGTTAGTCAACTGATTTTAGTTAAATAAACAACACAATGAAGGGAAAAGCATGCAGAATATGTTACTCACGTGATTGTTGCTGGTAATCCTTATATGAACACAAATATTTACTGAAATACAGCATATTGTTTGTGATTTTCAGTCATCTATATGGCAATTTACAAACACATTTTCAGAATCATAATCACTTTCTTTAAAGTCCGACTCACGACTGCTAATGCAAAGTAACGCTTTTCACTGATTTCTAGCTCCAATCAATAGTCAACTCCGTGCCCATCAATGTCACTTAAATTGAATCTAGCGAAATCTCGGCTATCACTTGAAGAATCGCCGAAATCCATTTTAAAAAACTAAGCGTAAAAACCCCAAAAACTATTTTAAAAATCTGTTCAAATTCATAGTAGGCGCTTGCAAATGGCGGCCACGTTGTCAAGCTGTCGGCGAAAGTAGCCGTCGGAAGTATCGGAAAGCTGAGAGATCGCGTTTTTACAATGCATAATAGTTACGGGCACGTTGGGGTGGTTTGCCCGTTTAAACGATCGGACGGAAACAGACGTTTCATCCGCTAAAGGGTTAAATTCCAGACAGCAGAGACAAAAAGGATGACGTGGGTACCGTTTATGATGATAACAACCAACCTGTGACAACTGACCAGGACAAAGGGGAGGCTTTCTTGAACGATTTTTAAAACAGACGGATCAGCAAGATAGAGCTATTAGAGATATGGTCAGAGAAGCCTTGTCACTAGGAAAGGAGAACTGTGGGGTTAAGGTGGAGGATATTAAACGGGTACTGAAGAGAACTGAAGACACAGCGCCATGCCCGGACAGGGGTGAGGTACACCCATATGAGTAACATGAATGATGGGGACTTGGAGGAAATGGCTCTTTGTTTCAACCTAAGCATGAATATGGCGGAAATATCCCACGATTGGCTGCACAGCTACCTGGTCCCACTCCCAAAGCCTGGTAAGGATCACTCCAGACTTAATGGATGCCGAATTATAACCATGCAAAACACAGTTGGCAAAGTCCTCGAAAAAATAGTAGCCCGCAGGCTCCAGCGACATTTTGAAAGTCGTAATCTGCTTCCCATAGGGCTCGGGAGTTACCGGCCTGGTTAGGGCACCTGGGCCAATGCTGCAACTTTTGCATTTGATGTCTACGAGGGCTTCTAGGATAAACAGGAGACAGTGGCGCTAGCTCTTGACCTGGAGAATGAGTATAACAGGGTCAGGTATGATCAGTTAATACACACACTGTTGGACATGGATGTCTGCCCTTGCCTTGTTAGATGGGTTGATACACACACTGTTGAACATGGAAGTCTGCCCCTGCCTTGTTAGATGGTTGCGGCAGTTCTTTATGAGCGTAAGGTTGCACTGCGCATGGGTACCTGGACTTCTGACCCCTGTACGATTAGACCTGGGTTGCCAAAGGGATCTGCAATGTCCCCAGTGCTCTTTAATGTCTGTGGCAGCAAAGTCACAGCTGTTGAGACACCAGGTGTGGATAGAATCTTGACATTTGCAGATTATGTGCTGGTGTACAGACAGGGCAGAGACAGGGAAAGTTTGGCTGCAGAATTACAGGTGGCAGTAAATACAGCGGAGTGGTGCAGGGACGCAGGGGCCGTTATACACCCAGAAAAGGCATCGGTTGTGTGGTACTCCCTGGATAATCAGATCGTCAAGGCGGATGTCCCAGGTATTATGTTGAATGGATGTCCTCTTAGTCGAGAGAGTAAACTGAAGTACTTGGGTATCACCTCTGACAGGTGTTTGTCTTTTAAGGATCACATGGAGGCTTTGGTGGTGAAGGCTGGTAGGGGACTTAATGCTTTGAGGGCTATGGCAGCAACCGGGGTAGATCAGAGGATGCTGTACAGGCTCTTTCAGCAGTTAATAATTTCTGTCATTGAATATGATTTGGGGCTCCTGACAGTCTCAAAGAGCCAGCTTGAAAGGTTGGAGCACATACAAAATGCCATGCGGATGATTCTGGGGTACACAAAGGACACACCGATTATATGCATGAGGCATATCCTGGCGCTACCAATAATGGCAGATTAGGCATGGTACTAGAGAATTGCTGCAGATAGCCATGGATATGGTCAAGGGTCAAGGACTAAGGCGAGGCAGGTCCTGGATGACACAGACAGAACTTTCTATACGTCAGGTGTGTGATCTAGAGACCATCAATCATGAAACAGAGTTGGTTGAAGTGCTGGCAGACGGGACGGACTGGCACACTGTAATAGTAAACTGGGTCGCAGAGTGAAGAGAATGGGCAGTGGGCCGCACAGAGTTTGAGGTGCAACAACTGATCCAGAGTAATACCCATCAAGGTGACATAGTGATCTATACTGATGGGTCAATGGTGAGAAACAGACGGAGTGGTTGGGGTTTCATTGCGAAGGCTAATAGACGAGTCTTGAAAAAGGAGAGTATGGCATATGAGGCTACAACCTCCAGCATGAGAATAGAGGCGGAAGCAGTCACAGCAGCATTCCGTTGGTTAGAGGAGACCACTGCAACAGACATTAAATTTATCACGGACTCAAGGAGTATGCTTAGTAAGGTGGAGAAAGGAATGTTTCGTGTGGAATGACTATCGTCACTTCAGAGGTGGCACATTGGGAGAATTGTATGGATATTTTGCCTTGGCCATGCAAGAGTTCGGGGGAACGATCCAGCTGATAGGCTAGCAGGGAATGCACCTCTTGGTGGTAGATTGGTCAATTGATGGGGTGGCCAGTTCTCTACCTCCACACCTTTGCTGTAGTTATCATCATCCATCATTAGTGACATGACGGCTGGCATGGGACAATCATGCCTCTCCACAAATAGTGATCTCCGACGGCATGAATCAATTTGTGTGTTGATTCCCAACCGTGCCATGACACAGGACTGTCAAGAATGTTCTCATGCTGTCTTCTCTCTTTCCACAAATCTTTCCAGATGCCATAACACATTCCAGTTTTTGTCTTCTCATAATGGTTCTGTTGTTCCTTCTGACTGCTTGCTATGAAGACGGTATCATCAGCTGAAGATATGAGGTATACTGATCATGTGACCGCACACGATGTTCTCTCACTGAAGATACAGGCCTAACACCATGTCTCAAACAGGCCTAACACCATGTCTCAAACAGGCCTAACACCATGTCTCAGCAGGCCTAACACCATGTCTCAAACAGGCCTAACACTGTGTCTCAAACAGGCCTAACACCATGTCTCAAACAGGCCTGAATGATTCTGTGTCTGCTTTGATGTCATTGTGTCTACTTTGTGTCTTGTCTACTTTGTGTCTACTTTTGTCTATGTGTCCACTTTGCATTATTTATAGTCTCAGGATACTGACAGAATACAAGTGATAACATTGCACAATCATGCTAAGGGGTATGTCTCGTATTTGAGCATGTGCCATTTATTTTGTCAGTGACTCCCTTTTCATTGATGGTGTTAATTTTCTGTTGTCCTTTGGGCAGATTCTGATACCAGTCCAGATCGCACAACCGACAGCATCCTCGACATCCTCGCTAGCAACATCATCAGGAGGAAGTCTCGGCGCTGTGACATTCGCTGGCGCCAAGAAGGTGCAGATGGTGGACGCTGGGTCCGGCATGCCTCTGTCTACGATCACCACCAAAAAGTCTGGCCAGTCAGTCATACAGGTAAGAGACATATCTGAGCTCTATTTGTTGTGACCGTGAAGTGAGCATGCATCATTGCACTCCAGGAAAACACATTAGTAGTCAGTCTCCCATAAACAGTGTAGAAGGGAATGTTTATTGTATTTCTACCTTGGCAAAGGGGTTACGGATACAGTTCGTAATCCTGCATACCGAATTTGAAACACAGCTGCGGACAATTTGGCAGCTGACCGTGTTGGCTTGTTTATAAAATGGTAAGAGTGCCGGTCATTCTGAAAGCAATGACAAACTCCTGAAAGTAAACATGCCAAGAGATCACAAACAGCCAAACAAAAAGAAAAGAAAAAAAGCTGAGGTTGAATGCGACGTCCTCTAAAGGATATGCAACTAACATCTTTTTAAAAAAAATTTTAGCACATGATTGTTCGAGCATTCTCTGATGCTCTGCCACTCACTGTCTGGCTGAATGACCTCAGTTTTAGGCTCATGACACCATGTACCTGCCTCCATTGGCAGTCATTTTGATGTTGTTGTCATCTCTCCTGTATCCATGTCCATTGCCCATGCTACAGGTCTCTTTGATGTCTGTGGATCATTGATTGGCCCAGACTACTTGGTTTCATTATAACCACGGTCACCCAATGTCATTTTTGTGTTGGCTTTAACCACGTGTCATTATTACATCCACCTTTAACAGATGCCACTATAATGTCAAGTTACCAAATGTCATTGTAGTAGTCATCATTACCAGATGTCATTGAAATGTCCACCTTTCATAAGATCTTATTGAAATGTCCACTTTTCACAAGATGTCATTGTATTGTACACCTTTACCAGATTTGATTATGTCCACATTTACCAGATGTCATTATAATGTTGATGTTTACCAGATTTGATTGTAATGTCCACATTTACCAGATGTCATTATAATGTTGATATTTACCATATTTGATTATGTCCTGATTTACCAGATGTCATTATAATGTTGATATTTACCAGATTTGATTATGTCCACATTTACCAGATGTCATTATAATGTTGATATTTACCAGATTTAATTGTAATGTCCAAATTTACCAGATGTCATTATAATGTTGATATTTACCAGATTTAATTGTAATGTCCACATTTACCAGATGTCATTATAATGTTGATATTTACCAGATTTAATTGTAATGTCCACATTTACCAGATGTCATTATAATGTTGATATTTACCAGATTTGATTATGTGCACATTTATCAGATGTCATTATAATGTTGATATTTACCAGATTTAATTGTAATGTCCACATTTACCAGATGTCATTATAATGTTGATATTTATCAGATTTAATTGTAATGTCCACATTTACCAGATGTCATTATAATGTTGATATTTACCAGATTTAATTGTAATGTCCACATTTACTAGATGTCTTAATGTTGATATTTACCAGATTTGATTGTAATATCCACATTTATCAGATGTCATTATAATGTTGATATTTACCAGATTTAATTGTAATGTCCACATTTACAAGATGTCATTATAATGTTGATATTTACCAGATTTAATTGTAATGTCCACATTTACAAGATGTCATTGCATTGTTCACTTTTCTCTAATGCTGTTATGGTGACATGCAGCTCCTCCATTTGCTGGACAGGCCATACGTTGAGAACACCCCAGAATAGTATCACTAGAACAGTCTTATTCAGGAACCCACAGGATAAAGGGAATAGAGGAAGAGCTAAAAACTGATGGAGAAGGGAAGTGGATACAGAGATGAATAATATGGGAGGGGCATGGAGAGAGCTGCATGAGAGAGCTGGAAGGACATGGAGAG
The DNA here is from genome assembly GCA_014155875.1 of Cepaea nemoralis. NCBI lineage: Eukaryota > Metazoa > Mollusca > Gastropoda > Stylommatophora > Helicidae > Cepaea > Cepaea nemoralis. The sequence continues at coordinate 10,306 of JACEFZ010007844.1, read as the reverse complement.
AGCTGCATGAGAGAGCTGGAAGGACATGGAGAGTGCATGAGAGAGCTGGAAGGACATGGAGAGAGCTGCATGAGAGAGCTGGAAGGACATGGAGAGAGCTGGAAGGACATGGAGAGAGCTGCATGAGAGAGCTGCATGAGAGAGCTGGAAGGACATGGAGAGAGCTGCATGAGAGAGCTGGAAGGACATGGAGAGAGCTGGAAGGTCATGGAGAGAGCTGCATGAGAGAGCTGGAAGGACATGGAGAGAGCTGCATGAGAGAGCTGGAAGGACATGGAGAGAGCTGCATGAGAGAGCTGGAAGGACATGGAGAGAGCTGGAAGGTCATGGAGAGAGCTGCATGAGAGAGCTGGAAGGACATGGAGAGAGCTGCATGAGAGAGCTGGAAGGACATGGAGAGAGCTGCATGAGAGAGCTGGAAGGACATGGAGAGAGCTGGAAGGTCATGGAGAGAGCTGCATGAGAGAGCTGGAAGGACATGGAGAGAGCTGCATGAGAGAGCTGGAAGGACATGGAGAGAGCTGCATGAGAGAGCTGCATGAGAGAGCTGGAAGGACATGGAGAGAGCTGCATGAGAGAGCTGCATGAGAGAGCTGGAAGGACATGGAGAGAGCTGGAAGAGAGCTGCATGAGAGAGCTGGAAGGACATGGAGAGAGCTGGAAGGTCATGGAGAGAACTGCATGAGAGAGCTCCATGAGAGAGCTGGAAGGACATGGAGAGAGCTGGAAGGACATGGAGAGAGCTGGAAGGACATGGAGAGAGCTGGAAGGACATGGAGAGAGCTGGAAGAGAGCTGCATGAGAGAGCTGGAAGGACATGGAGAGAGCTGGAAGGACATGGAGAGAACTGCATGAGAGAGCTCCATGAGAGAGCTGGAAGGACATGGAGAGAGCTGGAAGGTCATGGAGAGAGCTGCATGAGAGAGCTGGAAGGACATGGAGAGAGCTGGAAGGACATGGAGAGAGCTGCATGAGAGAGCTGGAAGGACATGGAGAGAGCTGGAAGGACATGAAGAGAGCTGGAAGATGTCATTGAAATGAGTGGAGTCCCGGTTGTAGCTTCAATAAGTTTATTTAACGAAATAAGTCCAAATGTATAAAACAGGTTACATGAGGTTTGGATATAATACAATCGATGTTGACTCTCTGAGATCCAGGCTGTAACTTCCTAAGCCCCGCATCACGGCTTGAGCGTCCTCCTAGGATGCTCAACCGTGCCTATCCTTTGCACATTAATCCCTCTTAAACTATTAACAGAGATGGTATTCTGTTACAAGAGAGCTCCATGAGAGAGCTCCATGAGAGAGCTGGAAGGACATGGAGAGAGCTGGAAGGTCATGGAGAGAGCTGCATGAGAGAGCTGGAAGGACATGGAGAGAGCTGCATGAGAGAGCTGGAAGGACATGGAGAGAGCTGGAAGGACATGGAGAGAGCTGCATGAGAGAGCTGGAAGGACATGGAGAGAGCTGCATGAGAGAGCTGGAAGGACATGGAGAGAGCTGCATGAGAGAGCTGGAAGGACATGGAGAGAGCTGGAAGGACATGGAGAGAGCTGCATGAGAGAGCTGGAAGGACATGGAGAGAGCTGCATGAGAGAGCTGGAAGGACATGGAGAGAGCTGCATGAGAGAGCTGGAAGGACATGGAGAGTGCATGAGAGAGCTGGAAGGACATGGAGAGAGCTGCATGAGAGAGCTGGAAGGACATGGAGAGAGCTGGAAGGACATGGAGAGAGCTGGAAGGACATGGAGAGAGCTGCATGAGAGAGCTGGAAGGACATGGACAGAGCTGGAAGGAAATGGACAGAGCTGGAAGGACATGGAGAGAGCTGCATGAGAGAGCTGGAAGGTCATGGAGAGAGCTGGAAGGTCATGGAGAGAGCTGCATGAGAGAGCTGGAAGGACATAGAGAGAGCTGCATGAGAGAGCTGGAAGGACATAGAGAGAGCTGGAAGGACATGGAGAGAGCTGGAAGGTCATGGAGAGAGCTGCATGAGAGAGCTGGAAGGTCATGGAGAGAGCTGCATGAGAGAGCTGGAAGGACATGGAGAGAGCTGGAAGGACATGGAGAGAGCTGGAAGGACATGGAGAGAGCTGGAAGAGAGAGCTGGAAGGGCATGGAGAGAGCTGCATGAGAGAGCTGGAAGGACATGGAGAGAGCTGCATGAGAGAGCTGGAAGGACATGGAGAGAGCTGCATGAGAAAGCTGGAAGGACATGGAGAGAGCTGGAAGGTCATGGAGAGAGCTGGAAGGTCATGGAGAGAGCTGCATGAGAGAGCTGGAAGGACATGGAGAGAGCTGGAAGGACATGGAGAGAGCTGGAAGGTCATGGAGAGAGCTGGAAGGACATGGAGAGAGCTGCATGAGAGAGCTGGAAGGACATGGAGAGAGCTGGAAGGACATAGAGAGAGCTGGAAGGACATGGAGAGAGCTGGAAGGACATGGAGAGAGCTGCATGAGAGAGCTGGAAGGACATGGAGAGAGCTGCATGAGAGAGCTGGAAGGACATGGAGAGAGCTGCATGAGAGAGCTGGAAGGACATGGAGAGTGCATGAGAGAGCTGGAAGGACATGGAGAGAGCTGCATGAGAGAGCTGGAAGGACATGGAGAGAGCTGGAAGGACATGGAGAGAGCTGGAAGGACATGGAGAGAGCTGCATGAGAGAGCTGGAAGGACATGGACAGAGCTGGAAGGAAATGGACAGAGCTGGAAGGACATGGAGAGAGCTGCATGAGAGAGCTGGAAGGTCATGGAGAGAGCTGGAAGGTCATGGAGAGAGCTGCATGAGAGAGCTGGAAGGACATAGAGAGAGCTGCATGAGAGAGCTGGAAGGACATAGAGAGAGCTGGAAGGACATGGAGAGAGCTGGAAGGTCATGGAGAGAGCTGCATGAGAGAGCTGGAAGGTCATGGAGAGAGCTGCATGAGAGAGCTGGAAGGACATGGAGAGAGCTGGAAGGACATGGAGAGAGCTGGAAGGACATGGAGAGAGCTGGAAGAGAGAGCTGGAAGGGCATGGAGAGAGCTTGCATGAGAGAGCTGGAAGGTCATGGAGAGAGCTGCATGAGAGAGCTGGAAGGACATAGAGAGAGCTGGAAGGACATGGAGAGAGCTGGAAGGTCATGGAGAGAGCTGCATGAGAGAGCTGGAAGGTCATGGAGAGAGCTGCATGAGAGAGCTGGAAGGTCATGGAGAGAGCTGCATGAGAGAGCTGGAAGGTCATGGAGAGAGCTGCAGGAGAGAGCTATAAGGACATGGAGAGAGCTGCATGAGAGAGCTGGAAGGACATGGAGAGAGCTGGAAGGACATGGAGAGAGCTGGAAGGACATGGAGAGAGCTGGAAGAGAGAGCTGGAAGAGAGAGCTGCAGGAGAGAGCTATAAGGACATGGAGAGAGCTGGAAGAGAGAGCTGGAAGAGAGAGCTGCAGGAGAGAGCTATAAGGACATGGAGAGAGCTGCATGAGAGAGCTGGAAGAGAGAGCTGGAAGAGAGAGCTGCAGGAGAGAGCTATAAGGACATGGAGAGAGCTGGAAGAGAGAGCTGGAAGAGAGAGCTGCAGGAGAGAGCTATAAGGACATGGAGAGAGCTGCATGAGAGAGCTGGAAGGACATGGAGAGAGCGGGAAGGACAGGAGAGAGCGGGAAGGACATGGAGAGAGCTGCATGAGAGGCTGGAAGGACATGGAGGAGCTGGAAGGACATGGAGAGAGGGAAAGAGAGAGAGCTGGAAGGACATGGAGAGAGCTGGAAGGACATGGAGAGAGCTGGAAGGACATGGAGAGAGCTGCATGAGAGAGCTGGAAGGACATGGAGAGAGCTGGAAGGACATGGAGAGAGCTGCATGAGAGAGCTGGAAGGACATGGAGAGAGCTGGAAGGACATGGAGAGAGCTGCATGAGAGAGCTGGAAGGACATGGAGAGAGCTGGAAGGACATGGAGAGAGCTGGAAGGACATGGAGAGAGCTGGAAGAGAGAGAGCTGGAAGGACATGGAGAGAGCTGCATGAGAGAGCTGGAAGGACATGGAGAGAGCTGGAAGGACATGGAGAGAGCTGGAAGAGAGAGCTGGAAGAGAGAGCTGCATGAGAGAGCTATAAGGACATGGAGAGAGCTGCATGAGAGAGCTGGAAGGACATGGAGAGAGCTGGAAGGACATGGAGAGAGCTGCATGAGAGAGCTGGAAGGACATGGAGAGAGCTGCATGAGAGAGCTGGAAGGACATGGAGAGAGCTGCATGAGAGAGCTGGAAGGACATGGAGAGAGCTGGAAGGACATGGAGAGAGCTGCATGAGAGAGCTGGAAGGACATGGAGAGAGCTGGAAGGACATGGAGAGAGCTGGAAGGACATGGAGAGAGCTGGAAGGACATGGAGAGAGCTGGAAGGACATGGAGAGAGCTGGAAGGACATGGAGAGAGCTGGAAGGACATGGAGAGAGCTGGAAGGACATGGAGAGAGCTGGAAGGACATGGAGAGAGCTGGAAGGACATGGAGAGAGCTGGAAGGACATGGAGAGAGCTGGAAGGACATGGAGAGAGCTGCATGAGAGAGCTGGAAGGACATGGAGAGAGCTGGAAGGACATGGAGAGAGCTGGAAGGACATGGAGAGAGCTGGAAGAGAGAGAGCTGCATGAGAGAGCTGGAAGGACATGGAGAGAGCTGCATGAGAGAGCTGGAAGGACATGGAGAGAGCTGGAAGGACATGGAGAGAGCTGCATGAGAGGAGGGCTGCGAGTGAGTTGGCTGAGGGCGTTTGCCAAAGTGTGGGGGAGGGAGGGAGGGGGAGATGGCATTGTCACATTCAGATTGCCTCATATTGTCATGCATCCATCTCTACTTGTCATCATTGTAGCGACCACCTTAATTTGATGATGCCGTTGTAACATTTGTTATTTGATGATTGTAATATCTGAGTTGCCTGATGTCATGGCAACATACATTTCTGTCACATGACATTGTAACAATAACTGTACCCTAAAGTAATTGTAACTTCCAAACTTACTTGATGATGTCATTGTGACATCAATGCTTACATTGTGATGTCATTGTGACATCAGAATTTATAAAATGTCATTGTAACATCCAAGTTTACCTGATGTAGGCATTGCGACATCCATTTATATCAGATGTCATAATAACTGTAACCTGATGTCATTGTGACATCTATGCTTATATGGTGATATCAATGTGACATAAAAACTTACACAATGTCACTAACATCCAAGCTTACATGATGTCATTATTGCAACCATCTTACCTGAAATGTCATTTTGACATCCAGGTTTTCTTGACTGAGAAAGGTTACCTGGCTGGCAGGTGAGAGATTGGGGGACTCAGTGAGCACTTGTTTCTCTTGGCTGCCATGGTGACACACAGGACATCTTGCAGGGCAAGAGGAAGCAGCCTGGTCTCACTGGGTCACAGCCAGGTCTCACTGGGTCACAGCCAGGTCTCACTGGGTCAGTCTTGTGAGGCAGCAGCCAGGTCTCACTGAGTCACAGCCAGGTCTCACAGGGTCACAGCCAGGTCTCACTGGGTCACAGCCAGGTCTCACTGGGTCAGTCTTGTGAGGCAGCAGCCAGGTCTCACTGGGTCACAGCCAGGTCTCACTGGGTCACAGCCAGGTCTCATTGGGTCACAGCCAGGTCTCACTGGGTCACAGCCAGGTCTCACTGGGTCACAGCCAGGTCTCACTGGCTCAGTCTTGTGAGGCAGCAAACAGGTCTCACTGGGTCCGGTCAGTCTTGTGAGGCAGCAGACAGGCCTCACTGGGTCCAGTCAGTCTTGTGAGGCAGCAAACAGGTCTCACTGGGTCAGTATTGTGAGGCAGCAAACAGGTCTCACTGGGTCACAGCCAGGTCTCACTGGGTCACAGCCAGGTCTCACTGGGTCACAGCCAGGTCTCATTGGGTCACAGCCAGGTCTCACTGGGTCACAGCCAGGTCTCACTGGGTCACAGCCAGGTCTCACTGGCTCAGTCTTGTGAGGCAGCAAACAGGTCTCACTGGGTCCGGTCAGTCTTGTGAGGCAGCAGACAGGCCTCACTGGGTCCAGTCAGTCTTGTGAGGCAGCAAACAGGTCTCACTGGGTCAGTATTGTGAGGCAGCAGCCAGGTCTCACTGGGTCACAGCCAGGTCTCACTTTGTCAGTCTTGTGAGGCAACATACAGGACTCACTGGGTCAGGTCAGTCTTGTGAGGCAGCAAGGGGAACAAGACAGTAGAATGACTGGTTTAGAGGTCTGTGGTCTGTGTGCTTGCAGGTTCATGTCAAGGTGGAGAAGACTGAGCCTGACCACAACTACAACAAGCCCAAGCGGACTGGTTCTCTTGCTTTGTTTTTTAGAAAGGTAACTCTCTTTGTATTGGCTGCTAGTTCATCCCTGTATGTGTCTGTATTGTCTGACCTCAGTGTGCTGTACATGTCTAGTGTCTGAGTTGTCTGACCTCAGCGTGCTGTCCCTGTACATGTCTAGTGTCTGAGTTGTCTGACCTCAGCGTGCTGTCCCTGTACATGTCTAGTGTCTGTGTTGTCTGACCTCAGTGTGCTGTCCCTGTAAATGTCTAGTGTCTGAGTTGTCTGACCTCAGCGTGCTGTCCCTGTACATGTCTAGTGTCTGAGTTGTCTGACCTCAGCGTGCTGTCCTGTACATGTCTAGTGTCTGAGTTGTCGACCTCAGGTGCTTCCCTGTTGCTTGTCTGGTTGTGACCTCGGTGCTGTCTTAATGTCTAGTGTCTAGTGTTGTCTGACCTCAGTGTGCTGTACGTGTCTAGTGTCTGTATTGTCTGACCTCAGTTTGCTGTCCCTGGTACATGTCTAGTGTCTGTATTGTCTGACCTCAGTGTGCTGTACGTTCTAGTGTCTGTGTTGTCTGACCTCAGTGTGCTGTTTGTCCCTGTACGTGTCTGTGTTGTCTTACCTCAGTGTGCTGTCCCTGTACGTGTCTGTGTTGTCTGACCTCAGTGTGCTGTCCCTGTACGTGTCTAGTGTCTGTGTTGTCTGACTTCAGTGTGCTGTCCCTGTACGTGTCTAGTGTCTGTATTGTTCCTGACCTCAGTGTGCGGGCCCTGTACGTGTCTAGTGTCTGTGTTGTCTGACCTCAGCGTGCTGTCCCTGTACATGTCTAGTGTCTGAGTTGTCTGACCTCAGTGTGCTGTCCCTGTACGTGTCTGTGTTGTCTGACCTCAGTGTGCTGTCCCTGTACGTGTCTAGTGTCTGTATTGTCTGACTTCAGTGTGCTGTCCCTGTACGTGTCTAGTGTCTGTATTGTCTGACCTCAGCGTGCTGTCCCTGTACGTGTCTAGTGTCTGTATTGTCTGACCTCAGCGTGCTGTCCCTGTACGTGTCTAGTGTCTGTATTGTCTGACCTCAGTGTGCTGTCCCTGTACGTGTCTAGTGTCTGAGTTGTCTGACCTCAGCGTGCTGTCCCTGTACGTGTCTAGTGTCTGAGTTGTCTGACCTCAGTGTGCTGTCCCTGTGCGTGTCTGTGTTGTCTGACCTCAGTGTGCTGTCCCTGTACGTGTCTAGTGTCTGTGTTGTCTGACCTCAGTGTGCTGTACGTGTCTAGTGTCTGTATTGTCTGACCTCAGTTTGCTGTCCCTGTACATGTCTAGTGTCTGTATTGTCTGACCTCAGTGTGCTGTATGTGTCTAGTGTCTGTATTGTCTGACCTCAGTGTGCTGTCCCTGTACGTGTCTAGTGTCTGAGTTGTCTGACCTCAGTGTGCTGTACGTGTCTAGTGTCTGAGTTGTCTGACCTCAGTGTGCTGTCCCTGTACATGTCTAGTGTCTGTATTGTCTGACCTCAGTGTGCTGTACGTGTCTAGTGTCTGTATTGTCTGACCTCAGTGTGCTGTACGTGTCTAGTGTCTGTATTGTCTGACCTCAGTGTGCTGTCCCTGTATGTGTCTAGTGTCTGTATTGTCTGACCTCAGTGTGCTGTCCCTGTACGTGTCTAGTGTCTGAGTTGTCTGACCTCAGTGTGCTGTACATGTCTAGTGTCTGAGTTGTCTGACCTCAGTGTGCTGTCCCTGTATGTGTCTAGTGTCTGTATTGTCTGATCTCAGTGTGCTGTCCCTGTACGTGTCTAGTGTCTGTGTTGTCTGACCTCAGTGTGCTGGCTGTCAGTTTGTCCCTGTACATGTCTAGTGTCTCATGTCATAGGTGTTACACATCTCCCTGCAGGTATATTTCATTTATGTCATGGGTGTTACACATCTCCCTGCAGGTATATTTCATGGGTGTTACACATCTCCCTGCAGGTATATTTCATGGGTGTTACACATCTCCCTGCAGGTGTATGTCATTTATGTCATGAATGTTACACATCTCCCTGCAGGTATATTTCATGGGTGTTACACATCTCCCTGCCGGTATATGTCATTTATGTCATGGACGTTACATTTCCCTGCAGTTATATATCATTCATGTCATGGACGTTACATCTCCCTGCAGGTATATGTCATTTATGTCATGGACATTACATCTCCCTGCAGGTATATGTCATTTATGTCATGGGCGTTACATCTCCCTGCAGTTATATGTCATTAATGTCATGGGCATTACACATCTCCCTGCAGGTATATGTATTTATGTCATGGGTTTTACACATCTTCCTGCAGGTATATGTCATTTATGTCAAGGACATTACATCTCCCTGCAGGTATGTCATTCATGTCATGGGTGTTACACATCTCCCTGCAGGTATGTGTCATTTATGTCATGGACGTTACATCTCCCTGCAGGTATATGTCATTTATGTCATGGACGTTACATCTCCCTGCAGGTGTACCATCTGGCCAGTGTCCGGCTGCGGGACCTGTTTGAGAAAATGGACATTGACGACGAGGAGTTGCTGAAGAAGATCTGGACATGCCTTGAGTATGCTATGGTGAACCACATCCACTTGATGTGTGACCGCCACCTGGATCAGTTGATCATGTGCTCCATGTACCTGGTTGCCAAGGTGAGGCCTTTGTCTGTCATGTGCTCCGTGTATGGTGTTGTCATGTGCTCCATGTATGGTGATGTCATGTGCTCCATGTATGGTGATGTCATGTGCTCCATGTATGGTGTTGTTATGTGCTCCGTGTATGGTGTTGTCATGTGTTCCATGTATGGTGATGTCATGTGTTCCATGTATGGTGATGTCATGTGCTCCATGTATGGTGTTGTCATGTGCTCCATGTATGGTGTTGTCATGTGCTCCGTGTATGATGTTGTCATGTGCTCCATGTATGGTATTGTCATGTGCTCCGTGTATGGTGTTGTTATGTGCTCCATGTGTGGTGTTGTCATGTGCTCCATGTATGGTGATGTCATGTGCTCCATGTATGGTATTGTCATGTGCTCCATGTATGGTGTTATCATGTGCTCCATGTATGGTGTTGTCATGTGCTCCATGTATGATGTTGTCATCTGCTCCGTGTATGGTGTTGTCATGTGCTCCATGTATGGTATTGTCATGCGCTCCATGTATGGTGATGTCATGTGACAAGACCGCCGGGGCTTGGACTGGTTTGCCACGATAGATACTATCCCCAGCCTTTGCTCCAACCACCTCAATAGCACTCTACATCTACCAGGCCCCACACAAGCCGGGACAGCTGGACCTCCCCTCCCTCACCTAGGGTTCCCTACCCCAAGGGGGCTCGGACCAGACACCAGTCATATCACTGCACAAAGTCATAGCTAAGAGAACAAAAATTTAATTCTGAACTAAGTCAACCACAACACAGAGAAGGATGGCTGAAAGCCAGACTAGAAGATACTATGTACAAGATCAGCTATGCAGATGAGGATTCTTCATCATGGAGGCGGACGATAGCTCGTGCGGTTGTCCAGTCTTGGTCGCGACTCACCCAGGCTCCTCCAGTGGACCGGAACTCCAAGGTCTGCTGCCTCTTCAAAGTTCCCTCTTCCCACAGAGAACCAATCACGGGCTGATCAAGCGAAGTACCACTGCCTGACCGACACTGCACCGATGATCAAGGATCCTACCTTGCTGTCGTACTATATCACCCGTCACACTCCTGATGAAGTCTGGGCCGACCCTAGCATATTAGCGGTCTCCCACTTGCAGAAAAAGTACTTGTAGCACCGTATCAAAATACACAAGAGCCTGGTCACTCTTCTATCTCATAAGTGACCCACACACTGATATGTCACCTACAAAATGAACGGTTGCTCAACATGATCACAAAACGTCACTGGCAAAGTCTATCAGGTGACTAAACACTTCACCTTATTTCCATGTCCTTGGACAAATAGATCTTCACACAGTCTCATGTAACTACCCTGATCGATGGGTAAACA
>JACEFZ010007843.1:227500-410462 GCA_014155875.1 Cepaea nemoralis | reverse complement strand
TCCGGCTCTGAATTGTAAGGAAGGTAAAGGAGGAATGTGATATTGGAGGAACATCCAAGCTGCTTGGTTATGCAGATGATATAGATATTATAGGGCAAAGTGAACAAAAGACATTAGAAATATTGACTCACTTAAAGGAAAAGCCCAACAGATGGGGCTGGTTATCAACCAAGATAAGACAGAATATATGGTAATTTCAAGAGACGGAATGGCTAAAAACTCTGGCCACATACAAATAGATAATATGACCATTAAAAGAACGGAAACATACAAATACCTGGGTACAATCTTCAACTGCTCCAACATCATAAGGGAAGAAATACAAACTAGAATCAACTCTGGAAATAAGATATACTATGCACTACAACATCTACTAAAATCAAAGGCGCTATCTCGTAACACCAAAATCACAATATACAAAACACTGATCAGACCAGTTGTGCTGTATGGCTCTGAAACCTGGAGTACAACGAAAGGAGACGAAGCCTTGTTACAAACCTTTGAGAACAAAATTTTAAGACGCATCTTTGGACCCATTAGGGATACACAAAGTGGAGAGTGGAAAAGAAGAAGTAACAAAGACATTTATGATTTGTTTAAGTCCCCGCTAATCACTGGTATCATGAAGGCTAATAGACTACAATGGCTGGGGCATATAGAAAGAATGGAAGATAATAGGGAAACAAAACTCGCTTACACTCAGGAAATAAATGACCGTAGACCCCGAGGTAGACCAAGAAGGCGGTGGAGAGATAATATACATACAGACCTACAAGCACTTGGAATCAACGACTGGCAAGAGAAGGTCCACCAGAGAGACGAATGGAGACAGATTGTATTTGCAGCAAAGAACCTCAATGGCTCGGAATGCTGAAGAAGAAGAAGAAGATATATATATATATATATATATATATATATATATATAATATATATATATATATATATATATATATATATATATATTATATATATATATATATCCATGCCACGCACTGAATCAAATCTATCCACGGAATCTATTCATAACACGTTCTGAATCAAGTATATCCACGATATTCACCCATGCCACATTCTGAATCAATTATATCCACGATATACATCCATGCCACGTTCTCAAATTCTACCCCGATATCCATCTATGTAACAATATACCTATTGCTGTGAGGAGTGTAATTCTACAGTAATGTGATATATTTTTTGTGAAATTCGACAGTGATGTGATATATTGTTGTGAGGAGTAATAATTCTATAATGATGTGGTATAGTGTTAAAAGGGGAGTAACTTTACAGATGTGGTATATTGGTGTGAGGGGAAGTAAGCCTACAGTGATGTGGTATATTGTTGTGAGGGAAGTAACTCTACTGTAATGTGGTATATTGTTGTGAAGCTCTACTCTACAGTGAAGTGATATATTGGTGTGTGGGGAAGTAACTCTTCAGCGATGTGACATATTGTTGTGAAGGGGAGTAACTCTACATTGATGTGTTATATTGTTGAGAGGGGAGTAACTCTGCAGTGATGGGATATATTGTTGGGAGGGGAAGTAACTCTGCAATAATGAGATATATTGTGAGAGGAGTAACTCTACAGTGGCGTGATATATTGATGTGAGGAGAAGTTAACAATTCTAAGTTTAATTTCTCTTGATCTCCACAAAGTTTCTAGTTCTATGAAAGCTCATATCAGCTGTTGTATTCATATTTTATGTTGCCCGATCTTTGTCTGCATCACTGCCTAAGGTAGGTCATATACAACAAGATAAAAATACAGACCGAACTGAGAATAAGGTCATACACAACATGGCATAGAAACAAATCCGAACTGAGAATACGGTCATTAACAACGTGACAAAGATACAAATCCGAACTCAATATAAGGTCATATACAACATGACAAAGATACAAATCCGAACTCAATATAAGGTCATATACAACATGACAAAGATACAAATCCGAACTCAATATAAGGTCATATACAACATGACAAAGATACAAATCCGAACTCAATATAAGGTCATTTACAACATGACAAAGATGCAAATCCGAACTCAATATAAGGTCATATACAACATGACAAAGATACAAATCCGAACTCAATATAAGGTCATTTACAACATGACAAAGATGCAAATCCGAACTCAATAAAAGGTCATATACAACATGACAAAGATACAAATCCGAACTCAATATAAGGTCATATACAACATGACGAAGATACAAATCCGAACTCAATATAAGGTCATTTACAACATGACAAAGATACAAATCCGAACTAAGAATAATGTCGTATACAATATGACAAAGAAACAAATCCGAGCCGAGGGTAGGATCATATACAATATTTTGAAGAAAGACTGAAGTGAATTGTATTGTACCCAGGAGGATATCCCAGCTACACAATACTCTCAGCTGATATGGACACATCTCCTGAAACAGCGAGCAGACACGGAGAGACCGACCTTGTGGAGTCGATGCCAAATGCCACAAATGGACGCCAGGAAACGAACACGGGGCAAATAAATCAAGCCCATGAAGTATTGATTACACTGTACTTGACTCGGTCACGTTTGATTCTCTCTGGCTTCTGGACAGCGCTAGAAATCTCGTTTTTCTCATTTCTGCTTGTCGTTATCCGTCCTTGTCAGTCTGTCTGTTTGTCTGCCTGTCTCTTTTTATGTCTGCTTGTCCGTCTGTTCTATGTCTGGGCATTTGTCTGTCTATTATTTATGACGGCCTGTCTGTCTGTTTTATGTCTTCCTGTCTATCTTCTTGTTTGTCTGTCTGTTTTATGTCTGCCTGATATAAAACTGTCATTTGCTGCGAATATATTAGCATATATTATAGTACCTTGTGGTGTATGGCAGGGAGGAGGGGAGGGCGGTTGGGGAGGGGGGGGGGGTCTTTGAGCCTGAGGAATTAAGGCCGCCTGGTTAGTGCAGTCACCGCGAATTGTGCAGGTTAGGATTTTCTTTTTACCCCCGACAAAAAACAAAAAATCACACACCTTACCAAGGATTCGAACCCGGGTCTCCCGAAGGAGAACCGGCGTTCTAGCAACTCGGCCAGCCGCTCGATCTGTCTGTTTTACGTCTGTCTGTCAGTCTGTTTGTCTGTCTGTCTTTCTGTTTTATGTCTGTCAATGTCTGTATGTCTCTTTTTATGTCTGCCTGTCTGTCTGTTTTATGTCTGCCTGTATGTCTGTTTTATGTCTACATGTTTTTATGTCTGTCTATCTGCTTTTAGCCGGTCTCTCTGGTCTAGGAGTTACACGACATTCTCCGTATTACCGTATACTCTCGTGGGTAACGTGACGTTGCGCGAGAATCAGCAGCGGTTCTCTCCGCGTCAGTAAGTTACGGGGTATGTGAGCCGCTCGCTCAGAAAGCAATGGCAAGAAATCAACAATCACCTGAAAGATGCTGATGTTCACAGCGATGTCCTGTAAAGGATATGCGAACAAAAAAAAAATGTTTTTATGTCCGTCTGTCTGTCTATCTATCTATCTATCTATCTGTCTGTCTGTCTGTCTGTCTGTCTATCTATCTATCTATCTATCTATCTATCTAGCTAGCTAGCTGTCTGACCGCCCATCTGCCCGCCTGGCTGGATGGCTGGCTGTCTGTTCAACTATCAATCTGTCTTCTATCTTTCCATGTACCAATCTGCTGTTTGTGAATGCATGTCTTTCTCTCTCGTCTGATTGATTACATATGACTCACTATGTATAAGATTCCGTCTACCGACTTTATTCTAAAGGAGAAAGGGCCGTGCTATTAACTACATGACAGTCATCTTGCTTCAACCATTCCAAGTGTGCTATCTATTGTAATTTTACCAAGACCTATGTGTGTCCATGTATGTATGTCAGTGTTCTGTGTGTCTATGTATGTGTGTCAGTGCTATGTGTGTCCATGTATGTGTGTCAGTGCTACAAATGACATTACTATGTGTGTTCAGTATGTGTATCAATCCTATGTGTGTCCATGTATCTTTGTCGATGTTTTCTGTGTCTATGTATGTGTGTCAATGTTATGTGTGTCCATGTGTGTCTGTGATTGTTTGTCCATGTATGAGTGTCAATACTATTTGACCATGCATGTGTGTCAATACTGTAGGTGTCCATATATGTGTGTCAATACTATAGATGTCTATGTTTGTGTGTCAATACTATAGTTGTCCATGTATGTGTGTTAATACTATAGTTGTCCATGTATGTATGTCAATACTATAGGTGTCCATGTATGTGTGTCAATACTGTAGGTGTCCATATATGTATGTCAATACTATAGATGTCCATGTATGTGTGTCAATACTGTAGGTGTCCATATATGTGTGTCAATACTATAGTTGTCCATGTATGTGTGTCAATACTATAGTTGTCCATGTATGTGTGTCAGTGCTATCTATCTATCTATCTATCTATCTATCTATCTATCTATCTATCTATCTATCTATCTATCTATCTACCTATATGTGAGGGATATGTGTGTGTGGGGAAGATTGTATGGGTTAATGGGTGATGTGTGGATGTGTGAAGGGATGTGTAGTCGGTGGTGGATGTATGTGTGTGTGTGAGGGATATGTGTGTGTAGGGGGATATTTGAGAGGATAGTTGGAGGTATGTGGGTGTTGGTGGGTTGGGAGGAGGTGTGGGAAGGGAATGTGTGTTTGGGTGGGTGAATGGGTGTGTAGGAGATTGTGTGGGTTGGGGGATGGGTGTGGGGGATGAGTGTGGGGTGTCTGTGGATGGGATATGTCTGTGTGGGTGGGAGTGTGTGAGTGTGGATGGGGTAAATGTGAGTGGGTGGAGGATGTTTGTAGATGGAGGATGTGTGAGTGGGTGGGGAGATGTGTGGGCGGGGATGTGTATGGGGAATGTATGTGTGTCAATACTATAGTTGTCTATGTATGTGTGTCAATACTATAGTTGTCCATGTATGTGTGTCAATACTATAGTTGTCCATGTATGTGTGTCAATACTATAGTTGTCCATGTATGTGTGTCAATACAATTATATACTTTCAACCTGGTCATTGAATCATATACCTTCAACCTGGTCATTGAATCATATACCTTCAACCTGGTCATTGAATCGTGTACCTACAGTTTGGTCATTGATTCATATACCTTTAACCTGATCATTGAACCATATACCTTCAACCTGGTCATTGAATCATATACCTTCAACCTGGTCATTGAATCATATACCTTCAACCTGGTCATTGAATCGTGTACCTATAGTTTGGTCATCGATTCATATACCTTTAACCTGATCATTGAATCATATACCTTCAACCTGGTCATTGAATCATATACCTTCAACCTGGTCATTGAATCATATACCTTCAACCTGGTCAGTGAATCATATATCTTCAACCTGGTCATTGAATCATATATCTTCAACCTGGTCATTGAATCATATATCTTCAACCTGGTCAGTGAATCATATATCTTCAACCTGGTCATTGAATCATATATCTTCAACCTGGTCATTGAATCATATACCTTCAACCTGGTCATTGAATCATATATCTTCAACCTGGTCATTGAATCATATATCTTCAACCTGGTCATTGAATCATATACCTTCAACCTGGTCATTGAATCATATATCTTCAACCTGGTCAGTGAATCATATATCTTCAACCTGGTCAGTGAATCATATACCTTCAACCTGGTCAGTGAATCAATATCTTCAACCTGGTCATTGAATCCATTCAACCTGGTCATTGAATCATATACCTTCTACCTGGTCATTGAATCCATTCAACCAGGTCATTGAATCCCTTAAACCTGGTCATTGAATCCCTTCAACCTGGTCATTGAATCCCTTCAACCTGGTCATTGAATCATATACCTTCAACCCGGTCATTGAATCCCTTCAACCTGGTCATTGAATCCCTTCAAACTGGTCATTTAATCATATACCTTGAACCTGGTCATTGAATCCCTTCAACCTGGTCATTGAATCATATACCTTCAACCCGGTCATTGAATCCCTTCAACCTGGTCATTGAATCCATTTAGCCTGGTCATTTAATCATATACCTTGAAACTGGTCATTGAATCCCTTCAGCCTGGTCATTGAATCATATACCTTCAACCTGGTCATTGAATCCCTTCAACCTGGTCATTGAATCATATATCTTCCACCCGGTCATTGAATCGTGTACCTACAGTTTGGTCATTGATTCATATACCTTTAACTGGTTCATTGAATCCATTCAACCAGGTCATTGAATCCCTTAAACCTGGTCATTGAATCCCTTCAACCTGGTCATTGAATCCCTTCAACATGGTCATTGAATCATATACCTTCAACCCGGTCATTGAATCCCTTCAACCTGGTCATTGAATCCCTTCAGCCTGGTCATTGAATCATATACCTTCAACCTGGTCATTGAATCCCTTCAACCTGGTCATTGAATCCCTTCAAACTGGTCATTTAATCATATACCTTGAACCTGGTCATTGAATCCCTTAAACCTGGTCATTGAATCATATACCTTCAACCTGGTCATTGAATCCCTTCAACCTGGTCATTGAATCCCTTTAGCCTGGTCATTTAATCATATACCTTGAACCTGGTCATTGAATCCCTTCAGCCTGGTCATTGAATCATATACCTTCAACCTGGTCATTGAATCGTGTACCAACAGTTTGGTCATTGATTCATATACCTTTAACCTGATCATTGAATCATATACCTTCAACCTGGTCATTGAATCATATACCTTCAACCTGGTCATTGAATCGTGTACCTACAGTTTGGTCATCGATTCATATACCTTCAACCTGGTCATTGAATCGTGTACCTACAGTTTGGTCATCGATTCATATACCTTTAACCTGATCATTGAATTATATACCTTCAACCTGGTCATTGAATCATATACCTTCAACCTGGTCATTGAATCATATACCTTCAACCTGGTCAGTGAATCATATATCTTCAACCTGGTCAGTGAATCATATATCTTCAACCTGGTCATTGAATCATATATCTTCAACCTGGTCATTGAATCATATATCTTCAACCTGGTCATTGAATCATATATCTTCAACCTGGTCATTGAATCATATATCTTCAACCTGGTCATTGAATCATATATCTTCAACCTGGTCATTGAATCATATATCTTCAACCTGGTCATTGAATCATATATCTACAACCTGGTCATTGAATCATATATCTTCAACCTGGTCAGTGAATCATATATCTTCAACCTGGTCAGTGAATCATATATCTTCAACCTGGTCATTGAATCATATATCTACAACCTGGTCATTGAATCATATATCTTCAACCTGGTCAGTGAATCATATATCTTCAACCTGGTCAGTGAATCATATATCTTCAACCTGGTCATTGAATCAATATCTTCAACCTGGTCATTGAATCCATTCAACCTGGTCATTGAATCATATACCTTCAACCTGGTCATTGAATCCATTCAACCAGGTCATTGAATCCCTTAAACCTGGTCATTGAATCCCTTCAACCTGGTCATTGAATCCCTTCAACCTGGTCATTGAATCATATACCTTCAACCCGGTCATTGAATCCCTTCAACCTGGTCATTGAATCCCTTCAAACTGGTCATTTAATCATATACCTTGAACCTGGTCATTGAATCCCTTCAACCTGGTCATTGAATCATATACCTTCAACCCGGTCATTTAATCCCTTCAACCTGGTCATTGAATCCCTTTAGCCTGGTCATTTAATCATATACCTTGAACCTGGTAATTGAATCCCTTCAGCCTGGTCATTGAATCATATACCTTCAACCCGGTCATTGAATCCCTTCAACCTGGTCATTGAATCATATATCTTCCACCCGGTCATTGAATCCCTTCAACCCGGTCATTGAATCCCTTCAACCTGGTCATTAAATCCCTTTAACCATGGAGTCATGTCACTGGATCACATGATGCACTACAAGATGGTGACCTGCTCCTGCAGCAGAGGTTCTCCGTGACGATGCTGCTAGTTCTAGGCGTTTACTCGGGTTTCGCGATGGGCGAACAGTCTAAAGACAATGCTGTTCGTTGTCGTCGAAACCTGCCTTAAACGCCGTCCCCTCAACTTGATCACCACCAGCTACACGGTTCAACTTGATCACAACCAGCTACACGGTTCAACTTGATCACCACCAGCTACAAGGTTCACCTTGATCACCACCAGCTACAAGGTTCACCTTGATCACCACCAGCTATAAGGTTCAACTTGATCACAACCAGCTATAAGGTTCAACTTGATCACAACCAGCTACACGGTTCAACTTGATCACCCCCAGCTACAAGGTTCACCTTGATCACAACCAGCTACAAGGTTCACCTTGATCACCACCAGCTATAAGGTTCAACTTGATCACAACCAGCTACACGGTTCAATTTGATCACCCCCAGCTACAAGGTTCACGTTGATCACAACCAGCTACAAGGTTTTTCTTGATCATCCCCAGCTACAAGTTTCACCTAGATCACAAGCAGTTACAAGGTTCATCTTGATCACAACCAGCTACAAGGTTAAACTTGATCACAACCAGCTACAAGGTTCAACTTGATCACCCCCAGCTACAAGGTTCAACTTGATCACCCCCAGCTACAAGGTTCAGCTTGATCAGCCCCAGCTACAAGGTTCACCTTGATCACGACCAGCTACAAGGTTCATCTAGATCACAACCAGCTACAAGGTTCACCTAGATCACAAGCAGTTACAAGGTTCACCTTGATCACAACCAGCTACAAGGTTAAACTTGATCACAACCAGCTACAAGGTTCAACTTGATCACCCCCAGCTACAAGGTTAAACTTGATCACCCCCAGCTACAAGGTTAAACTTGATCACAACCAGCTACAAGGTTAAACTTGATCACAACCAGCTACTAGGTTCAACTTGATCACCCCCAGCTACAAGGTTCAACTTGATCAGCCCCAGCTACAAGGTTAAACTTGATCACCCCCAGCTACAAGGTTAAACTTGATCACCCCCAGCTACAAGGTTCACCTTGATCAGCCCCAGCTACAAGGTTAAACTTGATCACCCCCAGCTACAAGGTTAAACTTGATCACAACCAGCTACAAGGTTAAACTTGATCACAACCAGCTACTAGGTTCAACTTGATCACCCCCAGCTACAAGGTTAAACTTGATCACCCCCAGCTACAAGGTTCACCTTGATCAGCCCCAGCTACAAGGTTAAACTTGATCACCCCCAGCTACAAGGTTAAACTTGATCACAACCAGCTACAAGGTTAAACTTGATCACAACCAGCTACTAGGTTCAACTTGATCACAACCAGCTACTAGGTTCAACTTGATCACAACCAGCTACAAGGTTAAACTTGATCACAACCAGCTACAAGGTTAAACTTGATCACAACCAGCTACTAGGTTCAACTTGATCACAACCAGCTACAAGGTTAAACTTGATCACAACCAGCTACTAGGTTCAACTTGATCACCCCCAGCTACAAGGTTCAACTTGATCAGCCCCAGCTACAAGGTTAAACTTGATCACAACCAGCTACAAGGTTAAACTTGATCACAACCAGCTACTAGGTTCAACTTGATCACAACCAGCTACAAGGTTAAACTTGATCACAACCAGCTACTAGGTTCAACTTGATCACAACCAGCTACAAGGTTAAACTTGATCACAACCAGCTACAAGGTTAAACTTGATCACAACCAGCTACTAGGTTCAACTTGATCACAACCAGCTACAAGGTTAAACTTGATCACAACCAGCTACAAGGTTAAACTTGATCACAACCAGCTACTAGGTTCAACTTGATCACAACCAGCTACAAGGTTAAACTTGATCACAACCAGCTACTAGGTTCAACTTGATCACCCCCAGCTACAAGGTTCAACTTGATCAGCCCCAGCTACAAGGTTAAACTTGATCACAACCAGCTACAAGGTTAAACTTGATCACAACCAGCTACTAGGTTCAACTTGATCACCACCAGCTACAAGGTTCAACTTGATCAGCCCCAGCTACAAGGTTCACCTTGATCACAACCAGCTACAAGGTTCATCTTGATCACAACCAGCTACAAGGTTCACCTTGATCACAACCAGCTACAAGGTTCATCTAGATCACCCCCAACTATAAGGTTCAACTTGATCATCCCCAGCTACAAGGTTCACCTTGATCACAACCAGCTACAAGGTTCATCTTGATCACAACCAGCTACAAGGTTCACCTTGATCACAACCAGCTACAAGGTTCACCTTGATCACAACCAGCTACAAGGTTCAACTTGATCACCCCCAACTATAAGGTTCAACTTGATCATCCCCAGCTACAAGGTTCACCTAGATCACAACCAGCTACAAGGTTCACCTAGATCACAACCAGCTACAAGGTTCACCTAGATCACAACCAGCTACAAGGTTCAAATTTATCACAACGAACTACAAGGTTGAAATTGATCACAACAAAATGTAAGGGTCCACAACGTGAACCTGGGTGTTTTACTGTACACATCTAGTGCTCAAACAGTATGTGTTATGACGTGAACCTTGGTGTTTTACTGACATACATCTAGTGCTCTAACAGTATGAGTGTGTGGTGTGAACCTTGGTGTTTTACTGACACCCATTTAGTGCTCTAACAGTATGAGTGTATGGTGTGAACCTTGGTGTTTTACTGACACACATATAGTGCTTAAACAATATGGGTCCATGACGTGAACCTTGGTATTTTACTGACACACATCTAGTGCTCTAACAGTATGAGTGTATGGTGTGAACCTTTTTGTTTTACTGACACACATCTAGTGCTTAAACAATATGGGTCCATGACGTGAACCTTGGTATTTTACTGACAAACATCTATTGCTCTAACAGTATGAGTGTATGGTGTGAACCTTGGTGTTTTACTGACACCCATTTAGAAGTCTAACAATATAGGTGTATGAGGAGAGCTTTGGTGTTTTACTGACAACATTCTAGTGCTCTAACAATATGTGTCCGTGACGTGAACACCCATATAGTGGTACAACAATATGTGTCCATGACGTGAACACTCCTGCAGTTGTGCAACAATATGTTTCCATGACGTGAACACCCCTGCAGTTGTGCAACAATATGTTTCCATGACGTGAACACCAATGCAGTGGTGCAACAATATGGGTGTATGACTTGAACTGTGGTGCTTTACTTACACCGGACACACTGCTTTCTGTGTTGTTTCTTGCCAACTGCCCAGCCCCACGTGACATTATTGATCTGTCCTGTTGTCTGTTTCCTGGAAGTGTTCTAGTGCTTATTGATTCCAAGCAATGAAGAGGTGGGGGTGGGTGTGGTAAGCATCGGTTTAGAGGGGCCATTTGAATAGAAGGCCTGGTATGAACCACGGTGTGGATTTATTCACAGTATGAATGCTGACTCTGGGGGTCATTGATCTGTCATCGACACTTTCCCTGTGGACTTGTTCACAATATGAACGCTGACTCTGTGGGTCATTGATCTGGCATCTACACTTCTCCTGTGGACTTGTTCACAATATGAACGCTGACTCTGTGGGTCAATGATCTGGCATCCACACTTGCGCCCCAGCAGTAAAAGAATCTGCCCCTCTGTACGCCAAATCCAACTGCATTTACCAATTCACATGCAGGTGTAAGTCTACCTACATCGGCAGAACAGAGCGCATTTACACAGCAGGGTTGTTGAACACATACCTAACTGGATAATGTTATTGACAAGATACTACACACAGGCGATGGGATCATGGGAAGGCCGACACACCACAATTATAAACTTCCGGCGTCGTCCATTGCACGGCACGTCTTGGAAACTGGTCATGTAATTGATAGAGACAGCGCTTTTCGCGTGTTGTTTAATACACAAAATAGTCGCTTGTTAAAGTTTGCAGAAGCCATCATGATTAATCTACATAGGCCAGTTTTGTGCAAACAGAAAGACATGATAGTCAGTTTAAAATTACCGTGGTAGACAATTGACATTACTGTGCGAACATGTGTATATTTCAGCTTGAAGGATTTATCTAGTTATTTTACTCTATGTTGTGTGAATTCTGCAGTATGTACCCGAAGAGATGCAGTGAAATATGCCAGGCAATAAATCGTACAATCCAAGGTTTGTGTCTTCGTTATTCAAAATCTACAGTTCTCCTAAAATGTTGCATAATTTTTTAAGGACGTCGCAATCTAACCTGAACCCAGATTGAGTTAGTAGACAATTGTACATTCAGTAGTTTGTTATTGCTATCTGCACGACAAGTCGTGGGGCAACTTGCATTTAGTGTCAGCGGCTCGAGTTAATGACGCTCATCCGCCCGCCCGCCCGCCCGCCCGGTAGTCATTGGTGTGGTCCGCATCGTGGTGAGTTCGAATCTTTTACAATTATTATTATTCTGGGCTGTCAGGTTTACCTAGTCTCGGGATGTAAAGGCAGTCAGCGTGGTACTGAGCACGTCATCCTCAGACTGGCCATTGGTCTATACATAATATGACTTGAGTTGAGTTGGGTTCAGCTAAGATCCGACATCACTGCACTCAGGATATTCTCACACACGCTCAGTCCCCTCATTCAACACCCAGCGAAGAGTCACACTACTAATATTTCCCACCGCTCTCTGATTGAAAGTTATCCTGGTTTTCACTCTCAGTTTTGAAATTCTTCTAAAGCCCCTGTAGATCCCCCGAAATCCCATTCTTTCCACATACGGGAGTAGTACTAGAGGCGCTTTAGACAGAGGACATCCGGAGATATATGAGGTATTTCAGAAAATGAAACATATCGTATGCGATACGTCACTATCATTGAGGACAAAATAAAATTTCAACAATAAAAGTTCAAAAACTAAAAATTAAATTTCAACAATAAAAGTTAAACATTAAATTGCGACGTAAAACATGCAAATTGGAAACAATAAAGAGAAATTTACTTTTTAACTTTTATTGTCGAAATTTAATGTTTAATTTTTGAACTTTTACTGTTGACATTTTATTTTTTCCTTCAATGATAGTGACGTATAGCATAAGATACTTTTCATTTTCTGAAATACCTCTTTTATTAGCCCTGTTCTGTTGTTAAGCTCTTTTGTGTACCTACCATCTGAGGTTATAAATGACCCCAAGTATATAAAATTATCCACTTCATTAAGCCTTTTCTCTTTTATTTTGATCTATCTATTGGTGTTCTTAGTGTATATCTTGTCTATTGAATCCCTTTTCCTTCTATACATCCTTACTACTCGTCACCGATTTTCAACATTTATTGTCTTTCTTATTCTTCTCATTATAATTCTGAGTAGCATCATAATTTTATAGACATGTAAAGAATATCGTTTGTTATTGGTAACATTCTTAACAGTGACCATACTGGTTGATGATCATATTCATTGTTTAAAAAATCGTCTAGTCGGATAGGGGACAGTCGATTTATCTCCATTAGGTTGGGGAATTTGCCCAGTTGTTGACTGGTTGTGTTGTAAGCAAAGAGAATGTTAGTGTTAAGTGGTATGAAACGTTGAAATTTTGTTAGATGTGTTAGGTCGTATTCAAGGGGTCAATAAGGCAGACGTAGTTTTAAGAAAGACCGACCTCTAACAGACACTGTTGATTGGTTGTAGACTTTACGCTATTGAGGTTGTGAAATGATTAGGTGAAATAGAGGTGGACAAAGTAAGAAATGGTATTTTCGCTAGACTTCTAGAAAACACCTGTATTTTTGAGAGCTGGAACAATGGAAGGTTAGTGTAGCAGACATTGTGGTATGGAATGTTGAAGATGTCAGCCATGAGAAATGGCTCTTTGCTGACGAATACTGAGATGACATCAAAACTATCCCAGGTGGAGATACGGACTGCATTGCCATAAATGTTGTTATGATTGTTTCGTTGGAGCGATGTAGACCTGAAGGAGATGACCGACTGCTTTAACCAGAGCATTAGGACAGCATCAGTACCGCAGGATTGGGTACACAGTTATCTCTTCCCTCTCCCAAAACCTTTCAAGGATCATTCAAAGCTTAGCGGCTTTAGGATCATCACCCTTCAAAATACATTTGGGAAGGTGTTAGAGAAGGTAGTCGCTGTCAAAGCTTCTACCAAGAGGTCTGGGAAGCTACAAGGCCAGGAAAAGATACCTGGTCAAATGCAGCCACTTTTGCCTTTGAAGTTTATGCGGGGTTCCAGAGTAGACAGGAAACGATGGACGCTTGATCTCGAGGATGCGTACAATAGAGTTCGATATGATATTTTGATGACCGCACTGATGGTGAACTGGATAGCGGCCGCCCTGCACTCTCGTCGGATTGCTCTCCGTCTGGGTGCATTAACCTCAGAGCCACATATTTTAACCCCGGGACTGCCACAGGGATCCGAAATCTCACCGGTGCTCTTTAACGTGTATACGAGCAAAATTGCAAACCTAGAAACATCAGGTGTTGGAAGGATATTAACATTTGCTGATGATATTCTTGCATATAGGCAGGGGAGAGATAGGGAGCAAATAGCCCATGAACTACAGGTGACAGTAGACAAAGTGATTGACTGGTGCGCTGAACTGAAATGGGTGCTGTCATCCACTCGGAAAAGGCAGCTGTTTTGTGGTGCTCTCTGGACATCAGGATTGTGAGAGCTGATGTTCCAAGCCTCACGATAGATGGTGGAAGCATCAACAGAGAGAACAAACTGAAGTATCTGGGAATCACATTGGGCCTGTCCTTCAAGGATAATGTGGAGACGGTTGTGACAAGATCTCAAAAGGGACTCAACGCACTTAAAACTATGGCTGCAATGGACATAGAGCAGAGAATGCTTTTCAGACTATACCAGCACTTGATCCTCTCAGTGATTGATTATGGACTAGGACTGCTCACTGTCTCAAAGCGTCAGCTGGTGAGATTGGAGCGCATACAGAACGAGGGTATGCGGGTCATTTTGGGATGCACCAGAGACACCCCAGTGGTGTGTATGCAGTACATCCTTGGTTTGCCGACTGTTACTGGTAGGCTCAAGGTGATGCAGGCGAAGGCATACCTCAGAGTAGCATGTTGCATGCTACCACCCGTTGATGATGCGCTGGACGCAGTTAAGGGCCAGCGACTGATAAGAGGAAAATCATGGATGGCTCAGGCGGAGGGTTCGATCAGACCGATGTGCATCTTGGAGAACATTAGGCTAGGAGAGGAGTGGGTCAGAGTGCCAGCGGAGCAGTTAGACTTGTGCAGAGTTAAAATCATATTGTGCCGTGAGTGCAGGGAGTGGCCAGCAGGGGCCACGGAAGTGGAAATTCAGCAACTAATTCAGGATAATGCTCGCTCGGGTGATGTGATTATCTACACAGATGATTCGGTGTTGAGAGGTAGTAGAAGTGCTTGGGGGTTCTTGGCAAAGACTAATGGTAGACGTTTGGTACAGGAGAGCCTGGCATATGATAGCACAACATCTAGCTTAAAAATTGAGGTGGAGGCAGTCAGTGCAGCTTTCCGCTGGATGGAGAATACGATACACACAAACACACACATCGTGATTGTAACTGACTCAGAAAGCATGCTGAGTAGGATGAGGACAGGCAAGCTTTGTGCAGAGTGGCTTGCTTCGCTTCGGAAGTCACGGGTGGCAAGCATCGTCTGAATCTTTTCTCCGGGGCATGCTGGTGTGCTGGGGAATGAACAGGCAGACAGATTGGCTGGCTCTGCAAAACTTGGTGGAATATTGATGCATGATCAGGCAGACGTGGTTGAGGCCTTGTGGGAGCACGTGTACACCTCGGAGGAGCAAATTGATCACTATGATCTGGCAAGAATGCGACAGCGAGGAGTGACGAGGGGATTTGCTCGACCATTAGAGGAAAGGCGAGACGCACATATAATCAGATTGCTACTGGTACTACTGGAGTTGGAACTCTTCGCTGGTTTCTGAGGATGGGGACGGAGCGCTTATGGGAATGACCCGAATGCTGTGATGTCGTTTCCTAAATAAATAAATAAATAAATAAATTATTGGAGCTCATGTACAACGAAGGTTTGGAGTTCTGGTGATGGAAAGTTGTGAAGTTATCTGTGAAAGACAGAGACACTTTGTGTTAGAAAAAACAACCAAGAGTGTGGATAGCTGAGTGATTAGTCTGTATAAGTGGTTCTTTAACAGATACTCTGGACTGATAAGTTGAAGCTTTCGGTAATGTAAAAGAGGGAAAGTGCTGAGGATATTGAAATGTCTTTTCAGATATAAGTTCAAGACACGTTTGAGATAACTATAGAAGGAACATTTTTCCTACTTTTTATATGTTTAGACGAGATATGTATAAGTTGGTTGAGCTTCCCCCCCCCCCCCCCCAACATTTTTCTCCCATTTGGTTAACATATTTTTTTTTACTCCAATCGACATATTTCTTAGTTTGGCCCATATTTTTCCCGTTTGGTAACAAACGTTCCTACTTTTCATAAGTTTGGTGTAAATGTTTCTTTACTTGGTCAATATTTTTCTCTTTAGGTTAACAAATATTCCTAATTTTTATAAGTTTGGATGAGGTATTTCTTTCACTTGACCAAGTTTCCTACTTTTTTTATAAATTTGGATGACATTTCTTTACTCGGCCAATATTTTTCCCATTTGATTAACACAGTTACCTACTTTTCATAAGTTTTGTGGAGATTTTTATAAATTTGGTCGACATATTTCTGTATTTACCCAACCTTGTTATTACTTTGATTCACGCATTTTCCTACTTCGGTCGACATGTTTCTTAGTTAGACCAATATTTTCCCCATTTGGCTAACACATTTTCTTACATTTTATAGGTTTGGATGAGCTACTTTTTAACTTGGTCAATATAATTTCTCACTAGGTTAAAAACTTTCCTAATTTTTATCAGTTTGATGTAAATTTGTCTTTATTTGGTCAATATCTTTCTCATTCGGTTAAAAAAAAATTTCCTAATTTTTATAAATTTGGGTGAGCAATTTTTTTAATTGGCCAATATTTTTTCTCATTAGGTCAACATATTTCCCTACTTTTTATAAACTTGGTGTAAATTTTTCTTTGCTTGGTCAATATTTTTCTCTTTAGATTAACACATTTTACTAATTTTTATAAATTTTGGATGAGGTATTTCTTCACTTGGCCGATATATTTTCCCAGTTTTGGCTAATAAATGTCCCTACTTGTTATAAGTTTGGATGAGACATTTCGATGAGACATTACTTGGTCAATGTTTTTCCCATTTGGTTAACACATTTTCCCACTTTTCGTACGTTTTATTGAGATATTTCTGTATTTAGCCGATATATTTTCACATTTGGTTAACACAGTTTCCTACTTTTCATACGTTTAACGGAGATATTTATAAGTTTGGTCGCCATATTTCTGTATTTTCCCAACCTTGTTATTACCTTGGTTCACGTATTTACCTACTTCGGTCGACATATTTCTTAGTCTGACCAATATTTTACCCATTTGGCTAACACATTTTCCTACGTTTTATAAATTTGGATGAGCTATTTTTTACTTGGCCAATATTTGTCCTACTTTTTATAAGTTTGGTTGAGATATTTCTGTATTTAACCGACCATTTTCCCATTTCGGCTAACAAGTTTTCCTACTTTTTATAAGTTTAGTTGAAATATTTATCTCTTTGACCGATTTTTTTTTCTTCACATTTGATTAACAAAGTGTCCTACTTTTCATAAGTTTGGCGGAGCTATTTATAAGTTTGGTCGACGTATTTATGTATTGGCCAATCATTTTATTACTTTGGTTAACAATTTTCCTATTTTTTAAAATAAATTTGGACGCGATATTTCTTTACTTGACTAACATTTTTTTCCCATTGTGTTAACAAAGTTTCCTACTTTTTATAAGTTTGGACGAGCTATTTCCTAATTTTGTCGACATTTTTTCCCATTTGACTAACACATTTTCCCCTCATTTTATGAGTTTGACATATTTCTTTACGTGCCAAATATTTTTCACATTTGGTTAAAAAATTGTCCTACTTTTTATTAGTTTGGGTGAGATATTTCTTTACTTGCCAATATTTTTCCCATTTGGTTAACAAATTCTCCTACTTTTCATAGGTTTGGTGGAATATTTATAAGTTTGACCAATTCCAGACAGGCATCGGTGCCCACATCTCTCCTCTATATCTATGAGAATGGTTAGTCGGATACTGAGCTGAACTGGTTACAGTTGCGTATACAATATTCGAAACTGCCTTGTCGTGTATTGATGCCTTGGTAGAAGTCGTTTCATGTTCGTTGGTGTTATTTGGTGACCCTAGGACGACACGGCCATAGAAAAGCGAGAGAAGGGAGACCATTTCAAACTCCAGATGCCCTGTTGCCGCGGGAGCAGCATCAGTCCCATACATGATGGTCATCACGAGTGGTGTATCTTTATATTTCCGGGATGTATCTTTATGCTTGCAACCGGAAGCAACGACCCCTGTGACCAGTTGTAGCCATTAACCACGTATTAGGATGTATTCCTTAGATATATGACCATATGTGACTGGCTGTACATCATTAAAAAGCCCGAGGACGAATCATGTATCTCTAACACGTTGCCCTTGGTATGGTGATAGTGTTTAAGACCCATCCACTACAGACAGTAATAACCGGCATTATAATATATAATCGATTACTTTACAATAGCTCTATAACGGAAAAATCCAAGGGCTTCTGACGATCGGATCCGTAAATATACATCGAAATTGTTGATGGTAGACCTCCTATCCTCTAGACCAGGGGTCACCAAATTTTTTCACAGTGGGCCGGATAACTGACAAAATGACGAGCGCGGGCCGGATAGTCATTCTGTACAATACTTGCGCCGGTCTCCGTGGCGAAGGTCTTACGGGCGCGGTTCGAAATCCTATATACCCGCGTTCGCAACACAGCTGCGCTCGATTTGGCAGCAGACAACGTTGCGCTGGTTTTTACGATATGTTATGGGTGCCGGTCGTTCAGAAAGCAATGATAAACTACTGAACGTAAACTTGCCAAGACATCAAGAAAAGCAAAAAATGCTGATGTTGACTGCAAACGTCCTGTAAAGGATATGCAAATTAACTTTAACAATAATTGCAAGCTAGAACGGTAAGCTCTGGGAATAAAGACGAAAAACTAAGTTAATCATGGGAAGAGCGCGCGCACACACACACACACACACACACACACACACACACACACACACACACACCACACACACACACACACACACCAAAAACAAAGACAACCAACATATTTATTTACTAAACAAAGTTATCAAAGAAGGCGACGTTAGCAAAAAGATAGTTTCATCAGACCTAATGTTCACATACCCGAATCTCACAAACTAAGCAGCAAAAGAGGTTAGTGAGATTTGTGAAAATGACGTGTGGCATTCAAAATTCCATCAATGTTTGGTTTGGAATTGTTGCAGCCAATCAAGAGAATTGCTTTCAAATGTTTATCAGTCAATCTCGTTCGATGTGGTGACTTCTACAGACTTCATTTTTGAAAATGTTTCCTCACAGACATTAAGTTGTTCCAAACACTGATGCCATACCAGCGGCTAATTTCTTAAGTTTCGGAAACTCAACATCAGGTAAGCAGCGGTACAATTCAACAAGTTTT
This sequence comes from Cepaea nemoralis, assembly GCA_014155875.1. NCBI lineage: Eukaryota > Metazoa > Mollusca > Gastropoda > Stylommatophora > Helicidae > Cepaea > Cepaea nemoralis. The sequence goes on along the minus strand of JACEFZ010007843.1, from coordinate 390,857 downwards.
CCTTCTCTGTGCTTCTCTTTCAACAAGTCATTTGCTTGCAAATCAATGAGCTACAACTGTAGTTCAACTGGCACATCATCAAGGTTACAGTCAAACGGATTCTGGAACAGAATAATATCAATCTCAATTCTGTCAAGATCTGAAAATCTCTCCAAACTCTTTGAAAATGAGAAGGGTTTTCTCCTTCCAATTGTGCTTCCAGCAATAACATCTTTCTCCGAAATCCTTTGATGGTTCTGTAGAGATCACAGAATAGGTACTCCTTGCCCTGAAATTTCAAGTTCAGTTCATTCCTGTCGACCAAAAATGACAACTTTGACAGCCAAGTAGGATCTGACAGCTGTGAATAAGCTCTATCGTTTTCAATGAGGAAAACATCTATTTCGTTTCGGAGCTTATAAAAACGAAGCAGGACTTTACCGCAGCTGAGCCACCTCACTGATGTGTGATAAGGCAAGTCACAGAATTCAGAATTAATTTCTTCAAGAAAAGCCTGGAACTGTTGGTGAATGAGTGCATGTTCCCGAATGATGTTCACAGCAGAAACAACTGGTTTCAGTACACAATAAATATCTGTTCCCGAATGATGTTCACAGCAGAAACGACTGGTTTCAGTACACAATAAATATCTAAGTCTTTCCCACAGAGTACTTGCGGATTATGATGCGGTGTATGAACAGATCCCCCGGAATTTGCAAATCTTCCAACTGAGTCCTGATCTGCCCCATCAGACCCTCCCTCACTCCAGCCATGTTTTGTTTTCTCCGTCAACTGTAAAAGCTCGAAGCTGATTCCACTGAAGGTTATAGTCTTGCAAAATTGTTTGCACTTTCCCAGTTGTTGTTCCATGCATGCTCCAAACGGTGCCAACTCTTCCGTCATCTGAAAGTCCAAATTGACACCACGAATGAACACGAGAAGTTGTGACGTACTCGAGAGATCAGTAGACTTATCCAGCGCCAGAGAATACCACAAGTTTCTAGCTTTCTCGCATTTCTGTCGCCCTATGTTCTCTCCAAGTTCGTCTGTTCTCCGCACAACTGAACTTGCCGAAAGGCTGATAGTCCCAAATAAATCGGCTTTCTCAGGACACAAGTCATTTGCTGCTTCCATCATACACTATTTCGTGAAGTTGCCATCAGTAAACGGTTTTCTCGTTCTGCCATCTGCACTATTTTGTAACTTGTACAAGTGACAGATTCATTTTCAGCAAATTTTCTCGTGAAGAGATTTCTTTGTGTTTCAAAACCACGTTTAATGTTCTCATATTTCCCAGAGCGTAACTTTCCAGAAAACGTTTAATATGTTTATAGATGTTTTGTTAAGAAGTGCGCCGAAGATTGTACTCTTTCAAAACGGCAACACTTTCGCTGCATATTACGCAACTGGTTTTCTGCTCCTTTGTTTCCACAAAGAAGTACTTTACTCTCCATTCTTCATTGAAAAATAGAACACTCGGCGTCCACTTTTCTTTTCCTAGAGACATTATTAAGGGTGAAGAACACGGGATCTGAAAATAAAAATAAAAAAAGACATTACATTAGAAACAAAATTAAAACCCCACTGAAACACAAGAAAAGCAGAGGACTAGGGGTCACTGGTGAAGTCACGGCTCATCAAAGGTACATTTACAGTTTATAGGTACCTTTGTGTAGCCACACAGAGATGATAGAGATAATAGCACAAATCCGACTGCTCATGGGCCGTAGAAGAAGAGAGGAATAAGAAGACAAAGAGAATCTCATTCTATCTCTACGGCTAACAAGAAAATAAAAGATTTAGAGATATCAGAAGAAATTCAGGTCCGTGTACAGGGAATCAGAATAATGTAATTGAAAAGATACAACAACATCAGATTAATAATGCCAATGCCTTAATTTAAAAAAAATAAAAATTCATGATTAGATGCAATGAGAAAATAGGCATCCCCATGAATAGACATACACATGATTATCTTTCACAGTACCGGTGATCTTCCATCACAGCATCGGTAATCTTCCAACACAGTACCAGTGATCTTCCATCACAGCATGGATAATCATCCAACACTGTAACTGTAGTCTGATACACAACACCAGCAATTATCAGACAACAAGATGGAACAAAGGTCATTCATTCAGTAGCATGTTCTTTGCAGCACCTAGCTCCCATAACAACCTTCCGGAAAACCTCTCGATCATAAGCAAGATGCCCCGCTTCAGATACACCCATCTAGAGATCATCCGCCACATCCTGCACCCGTCTTCTCTTTGACCTTCCTCTTCATCTCTTCCCAGACATTTCCCCCTCCATTATTGTTCTCAGGCACAGACATAGCTATTCTATTCCCATATTCCTACTTAAACTATAAAGGTTCATTAAAAACTCACCCCAGCAGATAATCGTCAATCCACAATCAAGATCTTCTTGGATTTTTTGGATCTTCACAGGGCCTGTCTGTCCTCTCAATAACGGTCTAGAAAACAGTTGCCACGCTCTGCCGTACCTGGGGCATGTTCGCCCATCTGCTTGGTAGTGGCTCAGAGGGATGAGTTCAAACCCTCTGCTGAAAATTAGACATCAGCATCTCTTCGGCCTCAGTTTTTCTAAAGGCCAAAGAGTCGGGAACATGGCGTGACTGGGCTCTTATAGGCACGCCAACACAACATCCCAGCATCCTGTGCATTTTTTTACTAGGGTATCATGGGATATGCTACTCCATACTCTTGTAGAGCCGCGGCAGGTGGCTTCATTTAGTAATAGAATATATCTCATAATAAGGTTTGCAAAATATATAAATAGGGCCGCCTAAATAAACAGCCTAGAGCAGCCAGGGGGTCTCCGCAGTGTGAAGATCTCCTATTATTCTAAACATAATATTTACATTTAAAATGTATCACAACATCTCGTGTTTCATACGTTATATCAAGCAAGTTCGAGTACCGTCGGCGGGCCGGATGAAATGACGTCGCGGGCCGGATCCGGCCCGCGGGCCGTAGTTTGGTGACCCCTGCTCTAGACTTATACCATTTGACTGGCTGTTCATTGTCACATAGCCCGAGGATGTTGACTGTATCCCTAGTACATCGCCATTGGTATGATGCTAGTGTTTACGTTCCAGCCACTGCAGATAGTAATAACCGACTTTATAATATATAATCGGTCACTTTTCATTAGATTTATAATGGAACACCCAATGCCTTCTAACGATCCGCTTCTCAAGTATGATTCGAAGTTGTCGATGTCCTCCTAACCCATACTGCCATCTTTACTTTTTCACTTTCACAGTACAAATACTATTCTTCTTCTTCTTTTACTTCATTCATTCGGAGTTGTTGTTGTTGTTTTTTGGACGTGATTACGTTGTGCCTGTTTAAAGCAGAGCTGCGTTCTTGCGCTGTTAGGCCGACACATCCGAATTCTGTGGGCATTTGTTGGCCGGGTTAACCTTCCCGGGGGTTTCGTAAGACGTTTGACTCTCACTGTTGTGGTGTTATTCCCCCATCCCAGCTGGCCCATTTAGAACAGTCAAAGACATAACGGTCAGCCCTCAAAGGGAAGGCAGGGGCAGACCATGGACATTCCTCGCCATCCAAGGAGACTTCCATAATTGCAGAGCCGACACATCGTGCTCTGGTATTGGGCTCACCCAAGGAATCGTCACGTCCTGCACATGGCTGCTTAGCCTCACTTCCGTATATTGGGCCCTCCGTTCACCACAGGCTGTTCCTCCGGAAACCAGAAGAATGCAGTCTGCAGATGACATCTACACAGTGAGCTTTCAATTCGGACTTTCCACGTAATGGGTTTGCTATCCAAGCAATATTCAATTTAGTGCCACTGAGATGCTTTTTCCGTCTTTGATGACGCCCACACAGTGAAATTTTGATTTGGACTTTCCACATAATGGATTTCCTAGCCAAGCAATATTCCATTTCATGCCTCTGGGACACTTTTGTTACCGACATACCTGTGGTATGAAGTGTGGCAGTCTAAGTACTTCTTCATGCACAATTAGATGTCAACCTGAATGTAGTTAAAGTAAGCTGCGGTCAACTTGAGCTTGTTGATATCTCCATAGAGCTTGTCCTCAAATGAACCAGGTGTGGGCCAAAATATATTTATCTGTTCTGCACATATTGGGCACTCCTGCAGCAAATGTTTAGCTGTCATTTTACTAGTTCCACAATTACATTCATCGGTATCTCCTAACTTTAGTTTATTGAACAAGTGGTATTTCATCCTGTTATGTCCTGTGCGGAGTCTGAATATTGCTACTTGTTCTTTACTGTCGAGTTTGTAATATGCATCATCTTTCTGGTGGCCTGGATGCTCTGATTCCCATTTGGTTCTATAAGTGCTTTTTATAAACCTCTTTGCCTAATTATAGGTTATGTCTGTGTCACGCTGAGGTAGTCGTCAGCCCTCTTTTGCCAGTCTGTCAGGCTCTTCATTTCCAGGTATACTGCAACTTTTTGGGATTTCTGGCATAGACCATGGAGTACTACTCTTAGGTCTGCTAGTGCTGTGCTGTTTTTGCTCTTAAGTATTGAGATAGCTGACTTTGCATCTGTGAAGATAGCTATTTGCTTCTCTTTATTTTCCTCCATCAAGAGCATTTCTGCTGCAGTTTTCAAAGTTTCTAATTCTGCTTTGAAGTTACTTGAAAATTTTCCAGTTGCCACTGACTGATTTTCTTTTCCACTCCATTTTTTTAAATTTAGGAGAATTTCTCTTCCTCCATTTTCTTATGACTTTTTGGCTGATCCGTCTGTATATGCATGGGTCCAATTGCTACTTGGGTAATGTTCTTTCATGTAATTTAGAGCGATCTTTCTTTCTGTTTCATTCTGAGTGTGTGTGTTTTTTTTCTCAATACCAGGAATGTTTCTATCATCTTAGGCAGTTGCTGCTGTCTTCAAGCTGGGAACTTGTGTGCATTGTAGATGGGTTTGAGTGTTGATATGTTAAGTATAGGATCTGCCCTAATCTTTCGTTTTGCAGTTTCTACAAAGTTGCTACGCTTCAGTCTTACCTTTCCAAAACCATTAAACCTGTTATACATAGGGTGGTCTGTCAATCTTCTAAATTTTTCTGCTTGCTGCTGGGCTCTGCTATCTCTTCTATCCTGCATTAGTTGTAAACAAGTGGTCTTGTCTAGTTCATTAATAGGCGTTGTCTTTAGGCTTCCAGTTATGATTCGCACTCCTTGATTTTGGACTCTACTTATTGTATTAGTCAACAACCCCGTTCAGACAGGCATACAGGGATTCTTCGTTTGTACCGCACGAATACTAACTCGTAGGTGTACAAAGGGAATACTTCATTTTATTGCGTAATGATACAGTAGGCTCAACGAGCTCACATGAGTAATTCACAATCATTAACAAAGTATCACACTCAATACAGCAATAATATTTCTAAGCACAATTCTCTAACTGTCCTAAGTTAAGTCACTATTCTACAGTGCCCTAACAACTACACAATGGCCAAGGCAAAATATAACGATCTGTCTCCTAAGCTGTCAAGTCCCCGTCTGCCTAATCTTAGCAGCGCTGGTCAGCTGCGGACTTGTGAACCCTCGTGCGTCAGCACTCTTGCGTGCGTTGTTACCCGGCACGCTGTTCAGCAGCCTGTCACTAGTTACTACATTCTAGTTAAGGCTGTTTACGGGTACTTCCCGTGTTTAACTAACCTGGGAGTAACTCCCTGTCGTGTCCTATCATGTCCTTCTGTTGACACCTGTGTGTCCTGTTGGATAACTCCTTAATAGTTCTATCCTCTCTTCTGTCCCTTGAATCTCCAATCCCTGTTCAGGGATGTTATATTTATCCTATCTTGGTCTTATCCCTAATTGATATCCTTCTATTACTTCTGTCATCTCATCCAAGATCTTGACATGCTCTCCTCCCGTCTGTGTTGTGTCACGAACTTTAGGTTATGGGTGTGACACAATTGGGTTATCTTAAAAATTAGGCTGTCTAATTTTGTCAAGAGCTGGTTGAGATTGCTAACTATGTTCTGGGTACGATGACTGATCACTACTGTCTGATGTCACACTGTTGTATGCAGTCCACTGGTTATTCATTAACACAGCACACTGTAATGTTGGCCAGAGCTAATGCTCATCTTCCATTATATTTCTGGGAGTTGTTCGAACCGAAGCCGATTGTCTTTTAAGACCTACTTCTCCCATTGTTAAATAACTAACAACCCGGACAAAATGTCCCTGTTACGGGTACATTCCATGAATAATATTCATGTCCCCCAATATAATGTAAATCCAACCCATTTACCTGATGTGTGTGCTAGTTTTTCACCTATCTAACTTTCGTTTGTGAACAACATCTTTCAATGTTATATCCGAGTTTCGTGAGTCTGTAATTTCCCCTGTTCAGAGTTAAGTCCCTTTCTAGTTAATGCTGATGCAAGTTTAACTGAAAGTATTTCTGACTGTTTGCGTGTTTATTTATAATTAAAGTGTGTGTAAATTACAAACAAGTGTATATGTCTATAATTTATTTGAATGTTGTGTTTCAAGCGCCATAAAGCGGTTTATTTCAGTCACGAATGAGTGCGTATGCCTGATTCATGACTGGTACGCCGGTTTAGGATGCTTAAATCATATTTCCTAACCTGCAATGTATTAGTGGCTACAACACACATAAAAACTGCACAACACATGTGTCACATGAATGGAACGAAGACGAATTACAAAAACTCGCGATTGTGCGGAAAATGTCGCACTAATGTTTCGCTCATCTGCTTTTAATTCTTTCACTCAATTTCTTTCTCTCTTTCCTTTTTCTCTCACATTCATTCACATTAGTTTAAAAACAAAATGTCATTAAAATATTGCAAAAAAAAATACATGCAAGAATATTTACATTAAATTTTAGGCTCGGTTCATAGTTATAGAGCCGTATGACTGTACTATGTCTTGGCACTAGTCATATTATGTACAAAATAATTACATGTTTGTAAGGATTGTTAGTAAACATTCCTAGGTCTAGTAATCTAAGCTAACTATTGTATTCTAATTTGGTGAGCTGAGCTAAACTAACTAACTGAATGAGCTAAGCTACGGGAACTAATCTACTTAAATAAATGAAATGGGGTGAAATGTGTTAATTACCTTATGATGTTAATTTTAAATGATGGTATACATTTACGTGATGATTTAATTGAACTAAACTGTTCTAAAATGTATGAAAAATTAATAATGTGTTTACGAGATTGATGGACCTAAATTCGTAGTTTTAAATCTATTAGGTTCTAAATGACTGTAAATGGCATTTAGACTGTAAATGTTGCTACTTTCATAATAATCCCGCCATGTCCTATGTCTAAAGAAAGATGGTGATGTTTTAAAGAATTATGTTAAACTAACACAGATCTCAATTTACATGCAACTGCAAATAAAAATATACTATAATACATATCACAATATCTTTCTACCTAATGTACTAATTACACTAACTCCTTCCAGGCGTGATGGTGAAGTCGCGTTCTTGGAGTAGAATATCAATTTATTTCCAAACTGTTACATCACAAGTCTGATATTCTTCCGCGCTGTTCCTGGGTATTGTCTATCTGTAGACTCAATGTTGTGTCGAATATAGTGGATGACGATGTTGCAATTTCTATTGACACAGTTCTATACACAGTTCTATCCACAGTTCTATCCACAGTTCTATCTAAAGTTATGTACATAGTTCTATACACAGTTTTCTTACTGGTGACACACAAATATAAGAGCCCTATAGTGTCTGCAACACACCAGTTTGGACAAGGTGTAATTATAGTGTTACTGACTATGGTAATTTTGTATTATTCCACTGCGTTACATGAGGTATCTCGACGTCAGAGGGTCGGCTCAAAGTGTCAGCAAGTAAGTTCGTTCTACCCTTGATGTGTTGGATGGTGAAGGAGTAGTTCTGGAGCATAAGAGACCACCTGTAAATGCGGTTATTGGTGTGGACTCCTGTCTCCAAGACGGTGAGGGGGGAGTTGTCAGTCTGGATGACAAAATGCGTACCTGCCAAAAACCTGTGGAGTTTCCGGACACAGTAGATGATGCTCAACCCCTCCAATTCAGAGACTCCGTACTTCGATTCTGTAGGTGTAATTTTGTGGCTGACATAGATGATTGGATGAAAGATCCCATCATAATGTTGACCTAGTACGCCCCCAATGGCTACAGTACTCGCGTCTGTCCTAAGAAAATAGGTAAGGGACGGGTTAGGCAAGCGCAATATTGGTACATTGCTAAACATTTGTTTCAGTTTTGATAAAGCGTTAATTAATTCAGCATCTTTCACATTTATCTTTACAGAGGCTTTCAACAAATTCGAAAAAACGCTGGTAATCTCAGCTAAATTTGGAATAAATTTGTTATAATAGTTTACTAATCCAAGTAAACTTCTCACCTGCTTTTTGGTGGTCGGCATGGTGAGGTGTAGAATTTTTGTTACAATTTTATTGTCTGTTTTCAGTTGGCCTTTTGTGATGGTATGGCCAAGGAAGTCAATTTCTTCCAATCCCAGCTCTACTTTGGTCGGTTTCACTGTGAGACCGAATAGTTTTATTCTGTCAAAGACATGTCTCAGTTTCTGTAGATGTGGGGTCCAGTCTTCTGTATGGATACATATATCATCAATGTACGTTTCAGTATTCGTAACTCAATGCAAAAGATCCCAAGTAAGGCGAACAAATGTGGCGGGCGCATTCCGAAGGCCAAAAGGAAGAAATCGCCACTCATACAGACCTAGAGGTGTTTAGAAAGCAGTTAAATGCATAGAACTTTTGTTCATCGGGACCTGCCAGTATCCCTTAGTTAGGTCAAGTTTAGAGAAGATCACAGATGTAGACATATTTAAGATGAGATCTTCACAAGAAGGGATCAACCTTGGTTACTTTATTTAATTTCCGATAATCTACGCAGAGACGGATGGTAGAGTCCTTCTTTTTAACTAAGACAATAGGAAAAGAGTATTCCGACTGAGATTTCTGAATTATTCCACTCCTTTCAAGAACAAGAATTTCCGTGTCTAATTTCTGTCTGTAATTTAGAGGGATGGAATAAGGTCGGCATTTGATAGGAGTGTAGTCGGATAGAAGAATGGAGTGTTCCAGTCCTACCTGGAATGTCAGAAAAAATGTCTTTGTATTCTGTCACTAATGCTATTGTCTGCATTTTCTGTTTGTCTGTGAGTTTTGGTTCTATGTGTATGTTGTCAATTGTCGCTGATATGTCCACTGTAGGAACTGGTAGTTCCATGTCGTCGTCTTCTATTTGGTTAAGTACTCTGGTTGTACTAAGTGCGTATTCTGTTTGCTGATTAAGTGAGGTTGTGTTGTCGTCGTCTTCTGTCAAACTAACTAGTGTAGTTGCGTTGTGTTTGTCTGTTGTCTGATTGCTTGGTGTAGATGCATTCTGTTCGTCAGTCCTCTGTTCAAAAGGTCTAGAGGCCAATGTAGATGGTTGGACCTCTGCAGTTACATGCTTTCCCTTTCTTACCAACTGTTGACAAATGGTACACGAACGACAAAAAGTTTTAATATCGTTACAAAACTTTGGCCAGTAAAAATTGGCCAGAATTCGGGTTCTAGTTTTGTCGTAACCTAAATGACCAGCAAACGGTGAGTCGTGTGCAATTTTCAACACTGTTTGGCGGTGTTTTACAGGTAACACCGTTTGCTGAATTTCATGGTTGTTTGTCGTATAATTTCTTATAAGAATCCCGTTGTTAAGTTTGAAATGCCAGGAAGCATTTTTAGTTACTTTAGGTCTCTCTCCCAGAAACTTTAAATAGGGTGAGATCGTAGGATCGGCGGTTTACGCCTCTATGAATTCTTGTTTTGTGGTGTTAGTTATTGCACCACTAGGTGTTATTAATTGCAGCATTTCTTTCTGCAGGTCATGTTGTTCTTTTTGTGTTTTTGACCTGGTAACTGCGTTTGCCATATTGCTTTCTTGTCAGGCTAATATTTCCTCTGAAGTGCAGTTTTTCAGCTCTGGTAGGCACCCAAGAATCAGGTCTGTACACGGATTGTGTAAAATGGCGCATATAAATGTGCCGGAAAGGAACGGGGTGTTTATACGGGCTTTCGCTAGTGGGTATTCTTCAATATTACCCGAGAAGGTGCGGCATTTCACAACGCCGCCCGTATAATCTTCTGGTTTAACCAGTTCTTTCCTTAGACCGATTAGTGTACTGCCGCTGTCAAGCAAGCATTGGCATGGCTGGTCATTAACCAAAGCATTGTGGAACACTAAGTTGCCTCTAGAGGCAATAGCTGCGTTTGCGTTCTCATTAGAACAAGGTACAATATGGCCACATTTAAGTATCCCATCTTTATGGAAATGGTTACATGTCTCACAGTTATCAAAATTTAAAACATCCATTGCACATGACACACTTTCACATTGATTGAACGGTAGATCTTCGTCATTCACACTCTCATGCTCACTCTCACTTCCAGACGAGGTATCCACAAGTACAGCGTTGCTGGCTCTCAATCTCTGTCGTCCCGGGCATTTAGAATTATAGTGCCCGTACGAGAGGCAAAAGAAGCATTTAACAGCACGTTTATATGCCGTTCTCTTGTCTTTCTGCTTATTAATCATCTTTTCCAGGTGTGACGGGTATGAAGGATTTTTGTCGCACATAGAAAATTCGTTATGAAAAAAATGACAATAGATGCATTGCGGTGGCTTTGATGTTTGTTTATCTCTAGTCTGGAATGGTCTTTGACTAGGATATTTCTTTGTTTGGCTTTTGGCAAATGCCACAATTTCTGATTCATCACTAGATGTTTTGAAAATATCTCTATTCGAGGAAAAATAAGCCGAACCACGCTTTTCAAGTTGTTCGATGGATTCTATATCGGCTTGTTGTAAAAATTTGGCGAAGGGTGTTGGAACTGTAGAAATAATTTTGTCCATAACCATTAGGTCTTTTAATTTATCAAAACTCTTCCCTATCTTCGCCGCGTTCAGCCATTTGTTAAAAATACTTTGGACATTGGAGACATAGTCTATGAACGTTTCTGTAGCTTTTGGTCTCAGTTTCGAAAATTGAATCTGATATCCTGGAGCATCAAGCAAAAAGTGCTGCATGATACGATCATGTATGTACTGGTAGTTATTTCTAAGTTCAGGTGGAATAGACTCTATTACCTTTAACGGCTCACCACACACATTTTTCATATAGATCATCGCCCAATCCTTCAATGGTACGTCCTGGACTCTCAGTTGGAACTCGACATTCTCTGTCCAAGCAGAGATGGAATCTCCATGGCAATAGGGCTTGACTAACCCCTTGTACTTATTAAATTTGTTCTCTTCCTCGTGACTCTTCAATTTAGTGCTAGCAATTTGAGCATGGGAGTCAATCTCCATTTCTTTGATTTTAAGCTGTGTCTGTAATTCTATCTCTTTGAGTCTGTTTGTTTCAGCTATTTCTTTCTGTTTAGTTGCTTCACTTAATTCTGCCAACTCTTTCTGTTTCTGTAATTCTATCTCTTTGAGTCTGTTTGTTTCAGCTATTTCTTTCTGTTTAGTTGCTTCACTTAATTCTGCCAACTCTTTCTGATGTTGTCTTTCTCGCGCACGTTCATCTCTTTCAGAATCTTTTGCTTCCTTATACTTTCGTTCTGCCCATTCTTCCAATTTCTCGGCAGTCAATCCCATTTCTTTTCCCAGCTTTAACAAAATCACTGAGTGTTGACATTTTTGCTGTTATCTGTTATACACCAGTGGAAAGTAGAATACAAATATTCAAATATATATATATAGCAACTTATAGTACAATCTGAAAAAATAAGATGCAGAATTAATATTGCTTAATCAAACTGTACATGTACTCATCTGATCTCGCGTACAGCCTGATTTCCTGGTGTTTACTTTCTTTGGTTTGGAACTGTATTACTGCTCGCTTCTACGCTACAACCTGGTGTGTAGAGCAGCAACAATTAATACACGATAAAGTACTGTATAATATGATGTTAATTGTGTCTCATTTCATTTAGAGTGGGAGACTAAAATGTGGTATGGATGATATGATAATATGAATGATTGAATGACTGAATGAATGATTTGTCGATCGTCCGTCTTATGTTGTTTTGACGATTTTGACCAGTCCTCTAGCGGTAATAAGGCTTGCTGTATTCTGCTGTTAGCTGTACTAATACATTCTTCAGATGTTCATATGACTAGGTCATCTGCAAAGGAGGATGTGTGTACTCTGGCTGGATAATTTTTCTGTGATGTCATTTATATATGCTAGGAATAATGTTGGTGAAAGAACTCCTCCTTGGGAGACACCTTGCTTCAACAGCATCATTTCGTTGGTTTGTCCTTGCACGTTTGTCCTTGCAGTTGCTGTTCTAAAGGTAGAGGCTGATCCATTTATACATTTCCCCACAAACATGCATTTTTGCAGTTTTATTTTCAGTCCCTCCGTCCATACTTTATCAAATGCTTTTTCTAAATATATCCAGACCGCTAGTGTGCTATTTCTCATGGAAGGCATCCTCTATTTCCTGAGCTATATATGTTATTTGATCTTCAGTGGATCTGTACTTTCTGAATCCTGCTTGGTGTGGTGTTAAGGGTTGGTTTTCTTCCAGATTCCATGTTAGCCTGCCATTGATAATGCTATTCATTAATTTTCCTACACAGCTAAGTAGGCTGATAGGCCGATAGCCATTTGGTTCTTCCAGGTCTTTTCTGTTCTTTGGGACTGGTATTAGCATAGCTTCCACCCATGCCTGTGGGAGTATTGCTCTCTTCCAGCTGTAATTTAGGACTGCTAGTAGTTCTTTTTTGCCTTAGTGCCTAGTCCTATTAGCATTTCATTTGTGATTCCATCCTTTCCTGGTGATATCTTCTTTTTAGGGTATTCATTGCCTGTTCCATTTCTTCCTTGTTAGATTTGTCATAATATATTCTGCTGCTGTCTCTGTATAACTATGATGTATATGTTTATCTTTGATTGTTTTCTTCTGTTCGGTTGTAATATCTATGTTTTTTGCACTGGCATAGTGTTCCATTAGTGCATTTGCAGCCTTATTTTCCAGCAAGCAAGGCATTTCCTTGTTTAATTGTTATTTGGTTATTTCTAGGCCCTTCATTGTTCATGGCTTTCTCTAGTTTCCATAGTTTGTTTCCATCCCTATCAAAGTTCAGGTTTTCTGGGGGGTTTTTCCCTCCAACAATCTCTTGTTGTTTGATTTACTGTTCCTAGGTCCAACCATCTACATTGGCCTCTAGATTTACTGTTCATTTTGCTAATGAACACAGAGCAGAGAATGCATTTCACACTATACCAGCACTTGATTCTCTCAGTGATTGATTATGGACTAGGACTGCTCACTGTCTCAAAGTGTCAATTGATGAAATTAGAGCGCATACAGAACGAAGCTATGCGGGTCATTCTGGAATGCATCAGAGACACCCCAGTCGTGTGTATGCGTTACATCCTTGGTTTGCCAACTGTTGCTGGTAGGCTCAAGGTGATGCAGGCGAAGGCATACCTCAGAGTAATTGCTGACACAGATCACCCGTTGCATGAGGCGCTGGACGTAGTTAAGGGTCAGCGACTGATAAGAGGGAAATCATGGATGGCTCAGACGGAGGATACGATCAGACAGGTGTGCATCTTGGAGAACATTAGGCGAGGTGAGGGATGGGTCAGAGTGCCAACGGAGCAGTCAGACTTGTGCAAAGTTATAATCATTGAGCCGTGAGTGCAGAGAGTGGCCAGCAGGGGCCACGGAAGTGGAAATCCAGCAACTAATTCAGGATAATGCTCGCCCGGGTGATGTGATTATATACACAGATGGTTTGGTGTTGAGAGGCAGGAGAAGTGTCTGGGGGTTCTTAGCAAAAGCTAATAGTCGCCGTTTGGTGCAGGAGAGCCTGGCATATGATACAACATCTAGCTTAAGAATGGAGGTGGAGGCGGTCAGTGCAGCTTTCCGCTGGATGGAGAATACGATACACACACACACACATCGTGATTGTAACTGACTCAGAAAGCATGCTGAGTAGGGTGAGGACAGGCAAGTTTCGTGCAGAGTGGCTTGCTTCGCTTCGGAAGTCACGGGTGACACGCATCGTCTGGATCTTTTCTCCGAGGCATGCTGGTGTGATGGGGAATGAACAGGCGGATAGATTGGCTGGCTCTGCAAAACTTGGTGGAGTATTGATGCATGATAAGGAAGACGTGGTTGCGGTCTTATGGGACCACGTGTACACCTCGGAGGAGCAAATGGATCACCATGGTCTGGCAAGAATGCGATAGCGAGGGGTGACGAGGTGATCTGGCCGACGATCGACGCTCAGAGGAAAGGCGAGACGGACATATAATCAGATTGCTACTGGTACAATTAGTGTTGGAACTCTTCGCTGGCTGCTGAGGATGGGGACGGAGCGCTTATGGGAATGCCCCGAATGCTGTGATGTCGGTTCCTCAATCAATCAATCAATCAATCAATCTTTTATATTTTGCTGAGATGGCTTTGAGAGAGATGTTCGCTTCAGTTGTTTGTTCTCCCTCCCTCTCTCTCTCTCCTCTCTCTCTCTCTCTCTCTCTCTCTCTCTCTCTCTCTCTCTCTCTCTCTCTCTCTCTCTCTCTCTCTCTCTCTCTCTCTCTCTCTCTCTCTGCTGTCTTCCTGGCATCTTCAACTTTTTCCTCCAAAATTTGTAGTTCTTCAGTCCAGAATGGTTTGTAATTTTTCCTCGCTCCTCTATGAATAGACTCAGTGGCCGCCTGTATTACTGCTCTGTTTAGACTTTCCACCATTTGCTTCATGTTGCCATATCGTGTATATTATATTTTCACAATATTTGTCTGTTAGTATGGAAAATCTGTCCCAATCTGCTCGTTTGTAATTCCAGCGGGGCAAAGGCTTTTGCTCCTGTGGAAAATATTCCATATTCATTACAATCTTGATTGGTCTGTGGTCACTACCTGCTAATTGGTCAAGCACATGGCGATCGATTTTGTAGCGGATGTCTCCTGTGCAGAAAGCTAAGTCTGGAGTAGAAGTGGTAAACCATCTTCTAGAGTAGAAGCTCGGTGTGTACATCCGCTTTGTTGAGTAGATGGAGATTTGAGTCTATTTCCCAGTCCTCCACTTCATCTCCTCTTTTGTCAGTATCTGGGTATCACTATCTTTCTGAACGGCTATTAGTCTCCGACAATAATGCAGTTTATGTCAGTTATTTTCATGTTTGAGAGTGTAAGGTCCTTATCTGCTGGGCTATCATCATCATCAAGTGCCCTGCCGGCTGACGTAGGCGTTCATGGCTCTCCACAGATCTCGGTCTTTGGTGTTCTGGATAAACTCTGCTGATGATATTCCTCCATGCCACCGTCTCAATACGTCCAGCATCATTTCTCTTGGTCTGCCTCTGCCTCTCTTCCCCTCGATCTTTCCAGTTGACACGATGTTCTCCAATGTCTCTCTTCTCATCACATGACCAAAGAAAGCTGTTTGTCTCTTTCTTATTGTTGTATATAGTGTTATAGTTTCATTAGTCTCTTTCAGGCAATCGTTGTTAGTTACTTTGGCAGTCCAAGGAATTCGCAACATTCGTCTTAAAAACCGCATCTCGTTGCTTCTAAGTTCTTCCTAATTTGTTCATTTACATTCCAAGATTCGTTGCCATACAGCAAAACTGGTTCTATATAGCATTTTAGCACTCTCTTACATTCATTGATAGCGACTTATTGCATAAGATACTCTTCATTTTCTGAAATGCGGCTTTTGCCTGCCCTATTCTGCTCTTAATTTCTGCTGCAAATCTTCCATCTGATGTTATAAGTGCCCCTAGGTATTTAAAATTATCCACTTGGTTGAGAATCTCCCCTTCTATTTCTATGTCACATTTTGGTGTCCCCATTTTCTTTGATATCACCATTGTTACTGTTTTCTTTATATTCAAGGTCCTTTTTGTGCACTCTTTCTGTGTCATCTGCATAGCGTATATTGTTTATATTATATCTCCGATTAGTATTCCTGGCTTCTCATTGATCTCTCTCATTACTACTTCGCTTTATAAGGAGAAGAGATCGGGTGACAAGACACACCCCTGTCGTACTCCTAGCCTTATCTGTTCGTCTCTTTATTTCCCATTTTAATTGCTGCTACTTGGTTTCAGTATATAATCTTTATTATTCTTAAATCTTTCCCATCAATGTTGATATTTTCCAACATTTTAATCAGCTCATGTTTTACTTTATCAAATGCCTTAGTATAATCTATGAAGCATAAATATATGTTTCTGTTTCTGTATTGACCTTTCTATTAGTGTTCGTAATATATATTGATTGATTGATTGATTGATTTAGGAACCGACATCACAGCATTCGGGACATTCCCATAAGCGCTCCGTTCCCATCCTCAGTAATCGTAATATATATATTGCATAGCTTGTACCCTTTCCTTCCATAAAACCATCCTGTTCTTCACTAACTTCCATTTTTTATTTTCTTTCTTGTTCTTCTCATTATAATTCTGAGTAGAAGCTTAGTTACATGGTTTATGAGATTAATTGTACGAAAATCTTCGCATTCAATTGCTCCTAGTCTCTTTGGTATTGCTATAAACACAGATTTCAGGATATCGCTCGGTAAATATCCATTGTTGTAAATATCATTCGGCATTTTGGTTAATATATCTACCCTAAATTATCCCAATACTTCTAATTCTTCGACTGTGATTTCATCTGGCCCAGCTGTTTTTCCTTTCTTCACGTGTTTCATAGTGTCGACAACTTCTTCTTTTAGAATAGGTGGTCCTTCTAAGTTACTTTCTTCTGTTAATTCTTCCCTTTCTCCATTATATAATTTTCTTATATTCTCATCCCACCTCTTCATTATATACATCTTCCTTTAATAATTATCTTTCCTGTTTTTCATTTCAAACACCCTGTATTTATTCTTATTTTTCTTCCTGTGAGCTCACTGATTTGTCTGTGCATACTTTTTTGATCTTTAATGGGTTTTTTGGTGTGTTTTTTTTTGCATTGCTGCTGGGCTATACAGATTGTAAATTCTTATTTTCACGTCCTTTATCATTATATCAACACCTATAGTTTCCGTTTGGGCAATATCGAATTTTTCGGTCACAGGTGTGAGCTTAACAAAGATACGTAACACGCGCCATTCATAAATTATACTAACTCGGAGGATATGCATTTCTCAACATGTCGCATAATTCAACCTTACCTCACAAAAGCCCAAAGAAGGACGATATATCACCATATTCATAGGGATATATCCCCGAATTTCTCCGGTCTAGAACTCTTCTAGTACTACTTACGGGTTCTCAATCTGTTCCCCTACCTTCTCCACTTGCATTTTACTTGCATGACTGATCAGGGCAACAGTTCTATAGTTTGTGCATATTTTCAAGTTGCCCTTTTGTGCTAGTGAAATGAAGATAGTTCTCTTCCAATCTTTTGGCCATATACCATATTTCCCTATCTTTTTACATAATACGTGATAGATTTGTATGCTTTCTTCTCCTTCCGCTTTAATTAGTTCAGCTGGTATCTCATCGCATCCAGGTGATTTCCCATTCTTCAGGTTCTTTATTGCCCATGCAATTTCATCTAATGAGGGTTCAGGTTCTGTCTCTGCTGTCATTAGCTCACGTATCTCATTCATATCCTCACTGTCACTCATACCATACATTCGATTGCAGTACTCCTACCATCTTTCTAGAATTTGTCTAGATTCTGTTAAGGTATTTCCCATCTTGTCACAGATAAAATTCAACTGAGGTTGACCATTTCTTGTCAATAACTTCATTTCTTTGAACATTTCATAATCTCCTCCAGTCTTATGATATTGCTCTATTCTGGTACAGCAACCTTGTGTGTGAGTGTGAGTGTGTGTGTGTGTGTGTGTGTGTGTGTGTGTGTGTGTACATTGGCACCTTGCGGTCTTGACAGACGATAGTTTGTGCTTTAAAAAGGCATAACTTTTACCTATATATATATATATATATATATATATATATATATATATATATATATATATATATATATATATATATATAACTGTTATGGCAGGGCAGACCAGGCCCTAAGCTTTGGTTGGCGGCTGGTCTAGGATCGAAGCTCCGACAGGCGGACAGTTAAAGCATTGCTTTGCTAATCCGGCAGCTTCTGCAGCTTGTCTTGTTCCAGATGTAGGGGTGTTAACTTTCCTCTGGAGTGAACTAGGCAGGCCGAGAGAGGGATCATGCTGCGTGGGCAACACATGGTTTCTTTATTTTAGCCCAGACTTTGTGCTATGGAGAGGCAATAACTCCATCCCTGGTCTTAACCGGAATCAAAGCGAGAGGCAACTGTTACGGGTTATAAGTCTTTATCAGTTGGTGTAGACATGGGGCGCCACGCGTTGTCTCTGACGGTGGGAGACACCTACAGGTGTCACTGATCAGCTACCGCCCGCCTCAAGCTGGGCAACCCCCGGCCAATTGGGTGCTGATCCGCCACAGCCTGCCTGCTTCAATGGGTGCTTGGGGCTAGGACAAAATCTGAATCGCAGGCTGTAAAACCAATGCACCAGGTACTAATAAAAAGAATAAAATAACCTCAAGCTACGGTTTGCAACCTGGAACGTAAGAACTATGTGTCCAGGATTTTCCACTGACTTGACAAATATTGACGATGTGAGAAAAACGGCTGTGATTGATGCTGAACTCAATCGTCTTAACATTGATATTGCTGGCCTGCAGGAGACTCGCCTCGCTGAGGAAGGGTCACTCAGGGAAAACAATTACACATTTTTTGGAAGGGTAGAGGGCAGGCAGAAAAAAGGCAACACGGTGTGGGCTTTGCAGTGAAGAAATCACTACTGGGAATGATTGATATCCCAGCTGGAGGTAATGAAAGATTATTATCCCTGCGCTTGGCAACCTCTTGTGGATTTGCCACCATTATCACTGCATATGCACCGACACTCGCTTCCTCTGATGATGTGAAAGGATACGTTCTATGAGCAGCTAGACTCCGTGATCAAGGCAGTTCCAAAAACCTACTACATTTATATGCTCGGTGATTTCAATGCTCGCGTGGGCAAGGACTCGAGTTCATAGGCCAGTGTGCCTTGGAAAATACAACATCGGTCGCATGAATGAAAATGGGCAAAGGCTGCTGGGGCATTGCACTAGAAATGACCTATGTATTACAAACTCCTTTTTTAAAACAAAAGAGCTGCATAAGGTCACATGGAAACATCCATGATCCGGCCATTGGCATCAGCTTCATTATCACACGGAGACAACATCTGAACCATACATCATTAACTCGAAGTTACCACAGTGCTGACTGTGATACAAATCATTATTTGGTTGTTGCAAGGGCTAGACTGAGACCAAAGAGAATCTACACAACTTAACACAAATCTAGCCCCAGGATTAATATTATTAACACTTACGATCCAGGAATGTGCTTTGAATTTCAACAGCAACTTGAAGACGCTTTCACTGATACATCAGAAAATTGTATGGTAAATGATAAATGTAGTAAACTTCAGGAA
Source organism: Cepaea nemoralis (assembly GCA_014155875.1). Classification (NCBI taxonomy): domain Eukaryota; kingdom Metazoa; phylum Mollusca; class Gastropoda; order Stylommatophora; family Helicidae; genus Cepaea; species Cepaea nemoralis. Next base: position 371,316 of record JACEFZ010007843.1, on the reverse strand, counting down.
ATTATTTATAAAACAGCGGTAGGAGTTTACGGCACTGTGGATCATAAGAGGCAGGACTGGTTTGCGGCAAACAGCCAGATACTGCAGACCTTGATTGATAGAAAGAAGATAGATCTTGTAAGAAACAAGGAAAGAACAACGTGTAACACTCTGAGTGAGCTGAAGCAAGCCAGGAAGGATGTGCAAAAGGCTGCCAGGCAGTGTGCGAATGACTATTGAATCACGTTATGTGAGTCCATTCAAATCGCAAGTGATAAGGGAAACATCAGAAGCATGTATGAAGGGATAAAGAAAGCCTGTGGTCCAATGATCAAAAGAAGTGCACCGCTGAAAACCTTGACTGGAGAAATCATCACTGATAAGAAACAGCAGATGGATAGATGAGTAGAGCACTATTTAGAGTTTTACTAAAGTGAGACCAAGCTAGCGGATGATGCCCTCAACGCCATAGAGGCCCTGCCAACTCTTGACTACATGGACACACTTCCCACCATAACAGAATTTAAGTGTGCTATAAATGAACTTGCGTCTGGCAAGGCTCCAGGTAAGGATGGGGTTCCAATAGAGGTAATCAGGAGTGGGCAAGACACACTCACTCTACAGATCCACCTGCTAATAGAGCTATGTTGGCGAGAAGTCCCACAGGATTTCAAAGATTCAAACATCATAACGCTGTACAAGAACAAGGGTGATCGTAGCGACTGTAACAACTATAGGGGTATCTCACTTCTGTGTATTGTTGGTAAAGTATTTGCCAGAATTGTTCTGCGCAGACTTCAAGTCCTGGGAGATCAAGTCATTGCGACAAATGCAAGAAAAATGCCGGGAACAAAATCAGCCACTGTTTGTTGTCTTCATCGACCTCACAAAGGCATTCGATTTGGTCAGTCGTGAGGGTCTGTTCAAAGCACTAAAGAAGATTGACTGTCCACCAACAATTCTGTCCATTGTGGAATCGTTCCACACAGGCATGAAGGGTATAATCAAGTTTGATGGCTCAACTTCTGAAGAGTTTGAAATCAAGAGTGGAGTTAAGCAAGGTTGTGCACTATCCCCCACCCATCGTGATCAGGATGCCGATATATATATATTCACTCACGCTCAGATGGTGGCCTCTATAATGCTCAGAGATTGAAGGCCAAGACCAAAATTAGGAGGGTACTAATCAGAGAGTTGCTTTTTGCGGATGATGCTGCGATTACGTCCCACTCTGAGGAAGAATTACAACATCTACTATCTGCATTCTCCAATGCTTGTTCTGAATTTGGTTTAACAATTAACAAAAAGAAGACACAGATTATGTCACAAGGTGCAAATGGGGTACCATCAATCTTTATTTACGACGCCGAACTAGAGATTGTAGACCAATTTACATATCTAGGATCAATGGTAAATAGAAAATCATCCCTATATCAGGAAATCAACATCCGGATTGGTAAGGCAGCAACAACAATGAACAGGTTAAGAAAAAGAGTCTGGGAGAACAGGAAGCTTACTGCCAAAACAAAAGTCCTTGTCTATCAAGCCTGTGTCCCTGGTACTCTTCTTTATGGCAGTGAAACCTGGACAACTTACTCACACCAAGAGAAACGTTTAAACAGCTTTCATGTGGTGTCTGCAAAGAATTCTTGGTATTAAGTGGCACGACAAAATCACAAATAATAAAGTATTGGAAAGACCAAGTTGTGTTTATTCCATGCTCAGTCTTCATAGACTTAGATGGATAGGACATCTTAGGAGGATGGATGATGGTAGAATACCAAAGTCACCGCAGAACGTGTTGCATGGAGGGCAATCATCATAAATGGAATAAAGACAAAGGAGAAAATTATTGCGTGTGAGACGTAAGATGGTGCATGATGGTGGAAATGACCACGTGTTCACATGCACCCACTGTGAACGAACATTTACAGCGCGAATTGGCCTTATCAGTCACATTGGCTACCGCCATAGGTAAAAGATATTATGCCTTTTTAAAGCACAAACTATCGTCTGTCAAGACGGCTAGGTGCCAATATATATACATCTTGTTCTTTTCTTTTTTATCATAAAATTTCCAGTTGTCATTTAGTTTCCAAATTTATATCCTCACAACACGATCATACAATATTGACTTCCTATGTCTAATTTTTCTGCTTAATGTCCGGGTTTAATGTGTTTCATTCGTTTTTAATCTGTGATATTCGTTGCATTTTCCCCAGAAATCACATTTGCACTTTAATTGGATGTTTCTTGGCGTGTCTACTTATTGTTATTCCTGCAACAGAAACAATTGTTAACATGACTTGAATAACAACTGACATTCAACAAATGACAGATTCAAAGAGAAAGAAAAGTGAGCGATGAGGAAAGCCAACTGCATGTTTACACAAACTACAGCTGGGGCTTGCGTGTCCCCTTGTATCCCAGCAACCCACCTGATGTCTGATGCGATTGCAAGCGTTGATATTTGAGATTCCATCTGTCTATTTTATTTCGAGAATTGTGCTTGAGGCTTGGAAACCTATCTACATGAGACGACAGCTGCTAAACCTGACACAGACATAATTAGAAATGAAAACATTAAAACGATAACATTATAAAAGCACTTATATCGTATCACGTTCTGTGTTGAATATATTGCAAAGCAACAATGAATGTGCTCAGAGTGTGAGAGTTAGACGCAGTCAGTGACAATATTGTGCCACAGGCAAACAAGCTGAAGATACACATGATAGTCTATGAAGTAGATACACGGCTAGAGGTCCCCCAAGAATCACATGATAGTCTATGAAGTAGATACACGGCTAGAGGTCCCCCAAGAATCACATGATAGTCTATGAAGTAGATACACGGCTAGAGGTCCCCCAAGAATCACATGATAGTCTATGAAGTAGATACACGGCTAGAGGTCCCCCAAGAATCACATGATAGTCTATGAAGTAGATACACGGCTAGAGGTCCCCCAAGAATCACATAATAGTCAATGAAGTAGATACACGGCTAGAGGTCCCCCAAGAATCACATGGTAGTCTATGAAGTAGATACACATCTAGAGGTCCCCCAAGAATCACATGATAGTCTATGAGGTAGATACACGGCTAGAGGTTCACCAAGAATCACATGATAGTCTATGAAGTAGATACACGGCTAGAGGTCCCCCAAGAATCACATGATAGTCTATGAAGTAAATACACTGCTAGAGGTTCACCAAGAATCACATGATATTCTATGAAGTAGATACACGGCTAGAGGTCCCCCAAGAATCACATGATAGTCTATGAAGTAGATACACGGCTAGAGGTCCACCAAGAATCACATGATAGTCTATGAAGTAGATACACGGCTAAAGGTCCGCCAAGAATCACAGGGTAGTCTATGAAGTAGATACACGGCTAGAGGTTCACCAAGAATCACAGGATAGTCTATGAAGTAGATACACGGCTAGAGGTTCACCAAGAATCACATGGTAGTCTATGAAGTAGATACACGGCTAGAGGTTCACCAAGAATCACAGGATAGTCTTTGAAGTAGATACACGGCTAGAGGTTCACCAAGAATCACAGGAGAGTCTATGAAGTAGATACACGGCTAGAGGTTCACCAAGAATCACAGGATAGCCTATAAAGTAGATACACGGCTAGAGGTTCACCAAGAATCCCAGGAGAGTCTATGAAGTAGATACTCGGCTAGAGGTTCACCAAGAATCCCAGGATAGTCTATAAAGTAGATACACGGCTAGAGGTTCACCAAGAATCACAGGATAGTCTATGAAGTAGATAAACAACTAAAGGTCTGCCAAGAATCACAGGGTAGTCTATGAAGTAGATACACGGCTAGAGGTTCACCAAGAATCACAGGAGAGTCTATGAAGTAGATACACGGCTAGAGATTCACCAAGAATCACAGGATAGTCTATGAAGTAGATACACGGCTAGAGGTTCACCAAGAATCCCAGGAGAGTCTATGAAGTAGATACTCGGCTAGAGGTTCACCAAGAATCCCAGGAGAGTCTATGGAGTGGATACTCGGCTAGAGGTCCCCCAAGAATCCCAGGATAGTCTATGAAGTGGATACACGGCTAGAGGTCCACCAAGAATCACAGGATAGTCTATGAAGTAGATACACGGCTAGAGGTTCACCAAGAATCACAGGATAGTCTATGAAGTAGATACACGGCAAGAGGTCTACCAAGAATCCCAGTGTGATATACTAAAACATCTCTACCAACATCCTTTTACTGACACCTTAAAAATATCACATGCCCTAGGGATTACTGTTTAAATACCTTATTTTGGGGGAATAAAAGCAGCGATAGACTGACCGTGGCACAGCCAAATTTATTTGGCATTAGTTTAAATTTTGGCCTTAGTTTGGTTCACGTACCTGACCAGACCGGCTAGATTTTAAACAAAGGTAAAAGTAAGCCATTTTGTGTTAAGCGAACAAAGGAGACAGACATGTTAAGTCTCCCCGGGGTGGGGAGGGCAGTTTAGCCCTAAAATATGTCATTCTCTGCAGAAATTGGTATGTTAAAATATACATTGTTATGTATTTATGTATTTTGATAAGGTACATATACCATTGTGTTTAATTAAGAATTGGTTAAAATGATAAATCAACAATTCTTGTAAACTAGAGTCTGATTGATTTTTACTACTAAGGGCCATGCTGTACCACGCTGTCAAATATTTCCTATGCTTTTACAATTTCTAATTCCTATGTTAAAACCTCTTCTAGGCATTGTGAAACTATATCTCACTATCAACGCTTATAATCTGTAAATATCCCATGTAGTGTAAATTCACTGTTAAGGACATTTCAGGAAACTTTTATCCATGCGAAAGCATACTATTGATCACGCATATTATGGATAAATTGCTTTGCCACCTGCTAATCTGTAACTTTAACTATCGTGCCGAAGTTTGGTTAACTTCTTTGTAACGTATTAGTAACCATAATTATCAACGTATCATAATTACAACGACGCAATCAAATCGTAGTGAGGTGACATTCTGATTACCACACAATAATATCATAGTGAGGTGACAGTCTGATTACAACACTTTTATATCATAATGAGGTAATATCCTGATTGGAACGACACAATCACATCATCTTAGAGAGGTGACAATCTGATTACGACATTATCACATCGTAGTGAGGTAATATCCCTATTACAAAGACACAATCACATCGTAGCGAGGGGACAGTTTCATTACAACGACACAATCACATCGTAGCGAGGGGACAGTCTCATAACAAAGACACAATCACATCGTAGCGAGGGGACAGTCTCATTACAACGACACAATCACATCGTAGTGAGGTGACAGTCTCATAACAAAGACACAATCACATCGTAGCGAGGGGACAGTCTCATTACAACGACACAACCACATCGTAGTGAGGTTACATCTTTACTACAACGACACAATCACATCGTAGTGAGGTGACAGTCTCATTACAACGACACAATCACATCGTAGTGAGGTGACAGTCTCATAACAAAGACACAACCACATCGTAGTGAGGTGACAGTCTCATAACAAAGACACAACCACATCGTAGCGAGGTGACAGTCTCATAACAAAGACACAACCACATCGTATTACAACGACACAATCACATCGTAGTGAGGTAACATCCTTATTAAAACGACACAATCACATCGTAGTGAGGTAACATCCTTATTAAAACAACACAATCACATCGTAGTGAGGTGGTTTCCTGATTACAACGACACAATCACATCGTAGTGAGGTGGCATTCTGATTACCACACAATAATATCGTAGTGAGGTGAGAGTATGACGGTATAGACACAATCACATCGTAGTGAGGAGACAGTCAGATTACGACACAATCACATCATAGTCAGGTGGCATCCTGATTACAACGACACAATCGCATCATAGTGAGGTAGCTTTCTGATTACAACGACATAATCACATCACAGTGAGGTGACATCCTGATTACAATGACACAATCGCATCATAGTGAGGTCGCTTTCTGATTACAACGACATAATCACATCGCAGTGAGGTGAAATCATAATACAACGAAACAATCAAATCGCAATGAGGTGACATTCTGATTACCACACAATAATATCATAGTGAGGTGACAGTCTGATTATCACACAATCATATTGTAGTGAGGTGGTACAGACACAATCATATCGTAGTAAGGTGACAGTCTGATTACAACACTTTTATATCATAATGAGGTAACATCATGATTATAACGACACAATCACATCTTAGAGAGGTGACAATCAGATTACGACAAAATCACATTGTTTTGCGGTTACAGTCTGATTACGACATTATCATACCGTAGTGAGGTAATATCCTTATTACAAAGACACAATCACATCGTAGTGAGGTCACTTCCTGATAGTACAACGACACAATCACATCGTAGTGAGGTGACAGTCTCATTACAACAACACAATCATATCGTAGCGTAGTAAGGTGACATTCTCATTACAACGACACAATCACATCATAGTGAGGACACTTTCTGATTACAACGAAACGGTCACATCGTAGTGAGGTGACAGTCTGATTACCACACAGTCATATCGTAGTGAGGTGACAGTCTGATTACCACACAGTCATATCGTAGTTAGGTGACAGTCTGATTACGACACAAACATGTCATAGTGAGCTGGCAGTCTGATTACCAAACAATCATATCATAATGAGGTGAGAGTCTGACGGATAGACACAATGATATCATAATGAGGTGACAGTCTGTAGGCATGAAGACAATCACTTCATAGTGAGATGGCAATCTGACTACAACGATACATTCACATCATAGTGAAGTGACGGTCTGGTGGTATGGACACAATCACTTCATAGTGAGATAGCAGTCTGATTACAACGACTCAATCCCAACATTTAATAACTGGCAGCATTGGATACACCCTGGACAAGTAAAAGAACATGCAAATAATTAACTGCTTTTTTGATTCCAAGGAAATTCAGAAACCGTTGGGTCCGAGAAAGACAAAGGCCAGAAGTAGACAGCCAGTGTGATCATGCACCCGTTATAGGGAAGAATAGAGCAGCACTTAATTCTGGAAAGAAGAATATCTAGAGCTTAAGAATTTGATATAAAATGATCCAGTGCGAACAATGAAACATGGAACGGTACAATATTGCTGTACAGAACAAATACAATGCCATCGGAATCATGCAGACTGTTGACGAGCAGTCGGGTGTGGCTCATGAATCAGTTCAGCAGGCACCAAAAGGTATTGCATCTGCCAAACAAGTGACTGCATTCACAACTTGATTGGATTCGTAGAAAGATTGGATTCATAGAAAGATTGGATTCACTGGACCAGTCTGTATCGCATTTGTGAAACTATTCATTAATGTTCTAATCGCTTCATTGTGATCACAGTGAGGTACTCTCAGGTCAATACACGAAACCACAGCGCGTCAATAGAATGGCACAAATGGTATAGCTGAAAGCTAATGGTCATTATAAGACAAGCGATGGTACAGAATTGTTAAAGCTGAAAGAGCTAATTGCCATTATGAGACAAGCAATGGTGCAGAAATGTTATAGCTGAAAGCTAATGGTCATTATAAGACAAGTAATGGTACAGAAATGTTATAGCTGAAAGCTAATGACAAGCAAGATAATGGTCTTTATAAGACAAACAATGGTACAGAAATGCAAGGCAAATGACGTTCTACAGAGACGATGGATACAAGGAGACAAAAAAACGGCACATACAAGCATGTCGTAGAAGACACAGTAAATAATCATAGGGAGGCTGGACAACCTGGCTTAATATAAACGGCGAGAGTATCACATTGCACAGAATCAAGGATAAATCACAGGAGTGACCACATTGCACAGAACCAAGGAACAATCACAGGAGAGGCCACATTGCACAGAACCAGGGATAAATCACTAGAAAGAACCACATTGCTCAGACCCATGGATAAATCATAGGAGAGATTTACATTGCTGTGGGATGTGGATTTTGATGTATGATAATTATTTCCTTGTTTTGTGTCTAGGGGATTATTTTTGATTCTCACTCATTTCACCACTTGAGGTGATCATGGAATTCTACCATAAACACAAGAGGAAAATACTTCACTCCTTTATATAATTGTATTTATGTGTATGTTTCCGTTCCCACAAATATCACCTGCTAATTTGTATATAGTGTTAGAGGACATTGATTGTTTACAACATATATATTACAACCACTGTTGAACAAACATCAACAAGATATTGACGTAAACATCAACATTTGGACAAACAGATCAGGCATTAAATCAAGATCTGATTAGACATATAGATACGTGTAATGACCATACTGAATTTCAGGAACAGGCATGGGATGATATGCATTATCATAAACACAGCACACTGTGATAACCCCATTGTTCCAAAACCAATACAATCATATTCATATACTCAACCAAAACAACAATCATTATTTGGTTCTACTACCATTGAAAAATGCACAGATGTAAAAATACAATGGTCTGAGTTCAGAAAAACCAAACATGTAAAACCGTTTGTTTCCAACACCATTTACACTTCTCATATAAAAAAAAATTAATGAGATGGTGTCAGAATACTCAACCCAAAATCTACATTTCATACATAATATTAAACTGATTATTTAAATTATGTTTTCCTGTATTGTCCTGGTGTACTGTTCATTATCCCTCTTCAATGCTAAGCAGATAATGTCCTTATTATCCGGGAACCGGAATTTTACTCACTCACTGTGTTCTGCTCTTACAACATCCACTGAGTATTTCCTCCAGAGAATAGTATAATCCGAAATAGAATTTACACATAATCCAGAATAGAATTTTCACATACACTCTTGTGCTAATGGGCGGTATCTTATTGAAATCGAGGCCTAAGTCAGTCTAATTTTTCAGGAGTTCCATCTTAAGACTTGGCAAAAGGGTAATTCCCTACATCATCACATAGATGAAAAAAATTGACGACCGTTCAGCTGCTCTGCTTCTTGTATCAGAATCTCGACTTGTGGTACAATAGGATAGTTCACACCCTGTCTCCAGTCTATTGACCATTCCACCCTTGATGATAGGAAATCAGGCCGACATGGGACCAGCATAGAGTCGTACGTAGATAAATCCATTTCATTCGCAGGAACATGCAGTGTTGAGCAACCTAGTTGGTAGCATCTGGAATTATATCCAGGATTGGTCTGCTGCAGGCAAAGAATTTACGAAGAATAAATCCAGCACACATTTGGGAGTCGCAGACTGTTGAATGATTCTTTCTGCTGTGTATGTATACACCTTGACTCCACTACTTTCTTTCAGTGTCTTTGAGTTGATATTCAGTTGGTATTCAGTTGGTATTCAGTTGGTGTTCAGGTCTAAGACCTTGGTTGTACTTTGCTTATTTCATACTCTTTCAGTGTCTTCCCATTGATGTTCAGGTCTTGGGCCGGATGTTGATTCTACTGCAGTAGGACTGCTTTCGAAGGGTTATTCATTGTTGAATATGAAACTGGGAATCCAACAGACTGTAGAAGAGTTCTTCCTGCTGTTAGCTTTTCAAACCTGGACTGTCCCGTGTTTCGTTGACTTTGCTGATTGATGATGCTTCTGGCGGTACCTCTCAGAAGTAAAGCAGACAATATGCTGGTGTCGGTTACTCTGTATATCTTTTTATCTTGATAGATTTTTAGATACTGAAGTCCGTCCTGGATATTCCTACTGAAGTAGGACTTCATCAATAATGTTGTCAGTCATCTTCGAAATGTCTTTTGCTGGCTATGGCAGTTAATAAGTGCAGCAGTCAACCTTTATGTTTTTCTAGATCCAGACTATGTTTAGGACAGGTTGCCATTTATCACTTCTCACTGGCTGTTAACCCAGGATCCAGTTTAGTGATACGTCCAAAAACCACCACTTGCTTCTTTTTAGAGCTGGAAATTACAAAGGATACAACCCAAGCATTAATCCACTGTGTTATGTTAACATGTTTACAACACAATTACAAACAAAAAAGGGGGAGGCGATCGAAGAGTCTTTAGAGTCTTTTCAATGTGTTCCTTGTCCCTCGTCGCTTGTTGTTGAGCTATTCTAGCTCTTATTGTGAGTAAGGTATCTTGCCACTCACTATTCTATTCTATGTTGTTACTGGGACTTTTGTGATGATTTATCCATCCTTTCCATCCAGCACATTGATATTACATCTTTCATACTTTGAAGAGAATAACACATACATAAGCCTTTTCTCTCTGATTCCTGGTCTTCTTTCCTTCGCGATAATCAGCACTAGCCAAAGGTCAATAACCATACAGTTCAACAATATCTTCTTGTGTACTGACATACACAAGGTTTCATACATCATCTCGTCATGTCTCCACAGGAGTCACATTACAATGTATATACCCCAAAGTAACAGTAACAAACATGAACAGAAAATATCTCATACCGAGAACACATGTAAATCACTCGTATATAAATTAATGATAATCATAATAATAATGCAGGAGCCAATGTTTTGGATTTCCTCATTCGTCAATCCCTAAGATTATAACATATAGTCTCCTCTTCTTCCCATCTTCCTATAGAAGCATGCGGTTAATGAACGCTGTGATATAATTTACCAATTGCTGCTATTGTAAGAAATGTTCTTATTTATCAGAAATAACTTGTGCAGCATGGCCAGTCTTCTGAATGTGGTTGGCAATTTCTCTAGCAATATTTATGAAATAATTACATGTTCATCACACATATTGTGTGGTTACTAATATGTAAACAAGAAGATTGTACCAAAATTTGATGATAGCTCAAGTTACAGTTTAGAGTTAGCAAACCTATTTCTCAAATATGAACTGGTTCATAAGATGCCTTATCATTATTTTGCTTCCGCTATGGAGAGAAAGTTTGTGAAATGTCCTTATAGTGAACACTACAGCACATAGAATATTTGCAGATTTATAGGCATTGATCGTGATATAGTTTCATAATACATAGAAGAATTTAAACATAGGAATTTGAAACTGAAAGCATAGAAACATGACAGCGAGGCAGCATGGCCCTTTAGTAGAAAACAATCAGGCTCTCATTTACAAGAATCATCGATTTATCATCTTAACAATTCTTATATTACAGAATGGTATATGTACCTTATCAAAATACATGATTACATATTTCTAATGTATATCCAACATACTAGGTGCTCGAGAGAGTGAAATATTTTAGGGCTGAACTGCCCTCCCCAGCAGGTGAGGCTTAACATGTGTGTGTCCTTTGTTCGCTTAACATAAAATGGCTACTAATCCTTTTGTTTAATATCTAGCCCCGGTCTTGGCCAGGTATTTGCCCAATCTCGGTGCTAAGATTTAACTAGGGCCAAATAAATTATGACATTACACAGGTCAAGTTCGCCTCGTTTTTCTCCCATAACGTATGGTACTTAACAAGTAACTATTAGGGATTTGTATTTTTAAAGCGTCAATAACAGGAGGTTGGTAGAGATGTTTTAATATACCACAATTGCACAGAACCAGGAATAAATCACAGGAGAGACCCACTTAGTCAGGGATATATCACAGAAGAGACCCACATGGCCAGAGATAAATCTGTTTGTTTCTTCCTTATAGCTGTATATAATGTTTTAGTTTCATTAGCCTCTTTCAGACAATCATTATTAGTTACTCTGGCAATCCAAGGGATTTGCAACATTCGTCTCTGGAGCCACATCTCCATTGCTTCCAAGTAATTCCTAATTTGTTAACTTACATTTCAGGATTCATTGTAAATACAATAAAATGGGTTATATATATACATTCAGCACTCTCGTTCTTACATTCAATGACTTATTGCATAAGATATTTTTCATTTTCTGAAAGATATCAAAATATGCAAAACTAATAATAGAGCAAAATAACACAATTCATGACTTAGTCTGTGGAAAAATAATTTGCCGGTACAAGACCAGGTGCACATATTGAAGACAATGACGAAGGTCTGCACAACACCGCTCCGGAAGTCGGTGATTGGACACATGAGGGCTGGCACCTGGGCCAGACATCATGTTACAGGATAATGGGGCATGGGAGATGTAGAATTCTCAGTAATATTGCAATTTCTTTATGAGATATTCAGGAGCGTGCACATTCCCCAATGATTCGATTGTTCTGGGTTTGTTAAAGAGACAAAGTGCTATAGACTGTGAAGATAATCGTTGTATGAGTTCAGTAAGCGAGATGCCAAATCTGTTACTTCTTCTTCTTCTTCTTCTTCTTCTTCTTCTTCTTCTTCTTCTTTCTTCTTCTTCTTCTTCTTCTTCTTCTTCTTCTTCTTCTGCTGCTGCTGCTGCTGCTGCTGCTGCTGCTGCTGCTTCTTCTTCTTCTTCTTCTTCTTCTTCTTCTTCTTCTTCTTCTTCTTCTTCTTCTTCTTCTTCTTCTTCTTCTTCTTCTTCTTTTTGTTCGTTCGCTTAAACTCGAGCGTATTCCTTTCACACCATTTAAGGTAGTAAGGGACTGAGTTTTGCGTGTGGGCTTGCTTTCCCTTTTACCAGTGTCCCTCGCCTTCAGGTGAGCCCACTCCGACTTCAGAGGTAAAATTTTTTACTGCGAGGCATTATAATAAAAACATTTGTTAAGATTTAACCAGAAACTATTTCTGGACAGTGGTGGTTTTCAGGGTTGAAAGAATGGATAGTGGTGATTTTCAGGGTCAAAGAGTGAACAGTTGTGATTTTTGTGGGTCAAACTGAATAACTTTTATTTTCGAGGGTCACTGAGTGAACAGAGGCGATTTTTCGTGGATTAAACGGTGAATAACTATGATTTTCAGGGTCAAAGAGTGGTGATTTTCGTGGGTCAAACAGAGAAAAGTGGTGATTTTCAGAGGTCAAAATGCGAAGTTAGTCATTTTCAGGAATCACAGAGTTAAAAGTGGTGATTTTAATAGGTCAAAAGGCTAACCAATGATAACTTCAGGACATATGTACACTAGATTTTCACTTATCCTCTTCATAGACTACACACACGAATTTGACATTGAAAAACAGGAGACAATAATCAAACTACTAGAACATTTCAACATGGATTCCACAATTAACTGAAGTCGCAGATAACAAGATCCGCCATAATAGACACAGGGGTTCAAACACTGATAGATGTAAATACTGAAGGCAGCCATGCAGTTGTGTTTATGGATGGTTATGTGGGGGGGGGGGGGCAGGCTGTGAACATGAGCATTCTCTGCAGGCTCGAGATGCTCTTGCTGAGACAACTGCAACCTCAGAGTGGAAAGAATGGCACGCAACAGTAATCACGCGCATTGAACGATTTAATGAACATGTTCAAGAAGGTCCAGACTGGTCTCATACGACATGAGTAGCTCGAAACACTTACCACACCTCAGTTAGTTCAGTCATCTTTCACCTGTGTACCGGGACACTGAAAGGTAGCCAGAGAGCCGATAGGTTGTCACACATGGCAGCAAGGAAGAAGGGAGAGGTCATGGGTGGGCCAGACATCATCAACGTAGATGACATAAGAGACGTAGGACAAACAGATGACTTTAATAACACGTGGGAATATGTTTCCTTGTCCAGAATGAGCTAAATGGGAGTAGAGTGGGGAGCCGCCAGACATGAGCATTTTGTCAAGGGCAGATGACATCCTATTAATGAGCATAGAACTGTACAATCAGTCTTTATTCGCTGACCGGGATGTTAAGGATGAGACTGGGGCATCTATGGACCTATGCGAAGTGCAGTAATAATCCTCGTGAATCAGTAATCATCTTATTGGGAAAGGTAAACACTAGGGCTGCGACCGGTTAATTTAAATTTAATAGTTAACTGTTGAAAAATTAACGATAATTAATCGTTAATTTCGATCAAAGCAAAACAATTATAGTCATATAACTCACATTATAGTCGTATTTGTCAAAAATCGAAATAACACTGGATTGTCTTGTTCATATGTCATCTAATAACCAACTATGCAAACAGACGAGTATGTTGACAGTATTTGCTTCAAGTGACGAGCACGTCTTATTAACAATATAACCAGCAGAGCTGAACAATCGTTCACATGGAACTGAGGTAGCCGGTATGCACAGAATGGTCTTGGCAAGGAATGCCAATTTTGGATATCGATGTTCATTAAGTTTCCACCATTGTAAAGGGTCAACCGATTCAGCAACTTTCTTATCCATTTCAGACTCAATTAGCTTAATACTCTCTTCATTTGGTTCACATATAGTTTCATTGTCAATGTCAGTATCATTCGTTGCAGCAGTCTCCATCTGCTCATCATGAACATTAACTGCTATTTGTTGTTCAATACGTGACCAAGTTCGTTCTGTTGCATCTTTTGACAAACATTTCATGTATTTGTAGCGTGGATCAAGTGCTGTTGCAATCTGTAGTATTTATATACTTGTCATTTTAGCTACACGTTCACTGAAGTCATTAATACATGCTACCTTAAATTTAGCTATATAGCCTGGATCATCATCGTGTACAGTCATATGCTTTGACAACGATGATAGCAGTGGCAATACACAGCTACATGAAACATAATCTTGACTGCCCAGCAGGACCGTGGTCTGACAGAATAAGTCCAAAACTTTGACATATTTCGAAATCTTCTCCCAATCTGAACCTGACAGTTTTGGACCTTTGTATTGCTTCTTTTCATCTGACATGTAGACAGTTAGTGCTTCTCTGACCTGTAGAAGACTCTGTAGCATAATAAAATACTGTTTCATCTTGTTGGTACATCTTGCTGCAGCTTACACAATGGTGTCTCAGTACAATTTTGCAACTCGGTTGTGTTTGCAGCACTTTGTTTAAAATGTCCGACAATTTTTCGACATCCGGTTCATTTGTATAAGTGATGGGAGAAACGTTTTCGATTAATCGTTTAAAAAAAATTCATCATTAAAAAATAATTAACGATTAATCTATTAATTAATCGTTAACTTCCGCAGCCCTAGTAAACACCCATACATCATAAATTCATTACCGGATAATTTTTGTTTATTGAAACACGGATACACGGGTTACTATAAATTGATTCGTTTGCGTGTCATCTGTAAGTTCATGTTAAACTGTAGATGCCTTCAGTATCAGAACTAAAATTGTTTATGTCCACGTAAGAGTGTCGCCGATGATTCCATATAAGGAACTGCTAAATGCGTAGTTTATAATCTTAACAGTTGCTCTTAATCACATTGCACCGGGAGTGCAGGGAATGGCTGCAGGCTGCGCTGAATGGCAGGTGCAACAACTGATTCGCGACTATTCTCTCACAGGTAATGGCCCTGTGCAAAGAGACAAAAGAAGTGCCTGGGAGTTAATAACGAAAGCCAACGAGCATTTTTGCTATACTTTTATGACTTTCTGTGAATCATGATGAACAAGGTATCTTTAAAGAAGGTAGTTAGCCATTGATTTCCTCCTTGGCAGTGACCAGACTGGTCGGTGACCGTAGCCATTGTCTCTTTAAAGAGATCCTCTGCCTACCGACGCAAAATTTGAGACCATTGTGGGATGTGGATTTTAATTTATGAGAATATTATGTTAAGTTGTCTAGGGGATTTAGGTTTTTCTCTTTTATTTTAGCCACTTGAGGTGATCCTGGAACTCTACCATAAACACAAGGAGGAACATACTTCACTCCTGTTTATAACTGTATTCATGAGTACATCTCCAGTCCCACTTATCACCTTATAAAGTTTATATAGTGCTAGAAGAGATTGATTGTTAACAACATAGAAACAACCACTGTTGAACAAACATCACATTTAATTATGTACACATCAACAATTTTGGACAAACAGTTCAGGTACTAAATCAAGTTCTGTAGTAACATACATTTTTGTAATGACCACAATGCATTTTCAGAACAGGCATGGGAATGATTTGCATTATCAAAACATATTAACCCCATTGTCCCAAGAAAAAACACTGTTATTACAAACAACACAACAACCACAAATGGGTTCTACTCTCCTTGACCTACCTTACATAATTAAGGCAAACAATGATCTAAGTACATAGAACCCAACATATAAAACAGTTCTTTCTGACACACTTTACAATTCTCATATTTAAAAATAATGAGATGGTGTCAACATACTCAACTTTACCATAACCACCATTTGTTATACCTCATTACCAAAAAAAAAAAGACACACACACACACACTACTGACCTTATATTATAAATCCATGGCATAGAAAAAAACATATATAAAAAGCAGTTGGTACTCTTAATTAAACTAATTAATAGAGTCCTTTCTCTCCTGGTGTGCGGTTCAGTGTTCATCTTCTAATGTAGATTAGATCCTATTCCCATTATCTGGGTACCTATAATAATGCACTCAGTTGTGTTCCTAATATGATTATCCACTGGTAATTGGTTGGTGAATATTTTATAATCCATACTCCAGGAATTGAAATATCACACAATCACATATCTCCTCCGCGGAGCTAGAATTTTCGAATACTCTGTTGCAGTAGGCTTCGGTGCCTTTTGTGAAATTGAGGCCTTGGTTGGTCTAACTTCCAGGAATTTCCACTTAAGCTCAGCAGAAGGTACTTTCCCATCTCACCATACACGGTGCCAAGTAGACATCCATTCAGCTGATCTGCTTCCGATATCAGAATCTCAATTATGTTCACAAAGATGTTACACCCACCAAGTCGCGAGTCTATAACTCATGGCATTTAGGCTGACAGTGGACCAGCAAGAGGTAGTCGTCACTATCTAGTCCAGTGTAGGAACTTATATGGCTGCGAGGCATCAAATGGTAGTATCTGTGACTATGTCCAGAAGTGATCTGCACATACATGGGTCAGAAGATGAATAATTCCAGCACAGAACCAGGATTGCAAACGATCAGATGATTCCTTTTGTTGCAGGTGTAGAGGCATTTACTCCACTAGCTGCTTTCATATGGTCTTCGTGATGGTGTTCAGGTCTGAGATCTCAAGTTGATCTTGCTTCTTTTCAGGGTGTTTCAGATTTTGGAACCTTGAGGTAATCTGGTTTCGTAGTTATGTTTCAGAGGATCCTAAGTTGGTACCTTGATTGTACTGGCTTATGTTATTTCAGTGTCTCTTCCCATTTGTTTGAGTTCGTGTTCGTAACAAGAACTTGGTGTTGAGTCTGCTGCTGTATGACGGATTGAAGGATTGTTCAATTCTGAACAGGAAACTGGGAGTGCCCATGGTTTCGTTGACCTCGCGGATTGATGGCGCACCAGGCGGTATCTCCCAGACGTAAAAGTAGACGATACTCTGTTGTCGGTGTATTTTGAATATCCATTTATCTTGATGGACAATTACATACAGAGATCCATCCTGGATATCCTGACAGAAGTAGGACTATCAATCGCTGAGGGTCTCTCTTCAACAGGTCTTTCGCTGGCTAGGCAGCGGATAAGCGTAGAAGTCAACATTGATGTTTTTCTAGATCCAGACTATGGCCAGGACAGGTTGCCATTATCACTTTCTGGCTGTTGACCCAGGATCCAGTTTTTGTGATATAGTCCACCAAAATCCACCACTCGCTATAGAAAGGGATGGCAAAGAATACAACACGAGCATTAACCTACTGTGTTATGTTAACATGGTTATAACACAATTACAATCAAAGAAGTGGAAGGTGAAAGGAGTGTCGGTCCAATATGTCCCTTGTCCCTCGTCGCTTGTTGTAGAGCCATTCTGACTCTAAATGTGAGTAAAGTATTTTCTCACTCTGTATTCTTTTCTCATGTTGTTACTGGGACTATTAGATATGTGAAGCCATTCTTTCCATCCCGACATGTTGGTATTGCCTCTCGTACTTGAAGATAATAACCTATCCATAATCTCAGTTCGTTCTAATGCCGCGTCTTCCTTCCGTCGCTATAATCAGCATTAGGCCAAGGCTATTCAAAATTTTCTTCTTATGTACTGACATGCACCAGGATTCTTACATCACCATCATCATGTCCCCATGGGTAACATTACAATGTGTCTTTCCCACAGTAAAGAGTAACAATCATGACAGAATATAAATCAATGAATCTCCTAACAGAGAAACCCAACATGTACATTTTCTCACATATGAATTAACCTGAGAATCATACATGATAATTAATCATAATAATATGCAGGAGCCTATGTTTTTGGATTTCCTAATTTGTTAATCCATAAACTAGATTATTATTTTTCCCCCACTGCTTGTGCAGCATGGGGTTTGTGAACGCCGTGATATATTTTACCAGTTTCTGCTATTTTTAAGAGAATTTCTTATCCATTAGAAATGATTTATGCAGTCTGATACGTGTTTGGAACATATAATATTATTCCTGTTGTCCACCACCCTTGGCTAAAGGCTTGGCTATATCATGCGTTTACTGTCTTTGTTCTTGAATTTATATTCTCAAACATGGCATTGTCCTAATGGCAATTTCCTAGCATCTTTATGAAAATATTACATGTCTATCACCCATATTGAGTGGGTACTAATATGTTAACAAGAAGATTTGTACCAAAATTTAGCACGATAGTTTCAAGTTACAGATCAGCAATTAGGAAAACAATTTATCCAAAATGAACTGAGTCCATGATATGCGTAATCATTTGTATGTCTCCGCATAGATAAAAAAAAAAGGTTCAGAAATGTCCTTAACAGTGAATTTACACTACATAGGATATTTGAAAGTGGCAGAAACAAGTTCTCTAGTATGAAGTATGTAATCAAGAGTCTGCTCCCACATTGAGAAAAGTTTCTAGAATGTGTTTCTGACATGAGTTTGATACTCTATAGTACACATAATATTTATAGGTTATAAGCATTGCTAGTTAGATATAAGTTCACAATGCCTATAAGAGATTTTAACATAGGGATATGAAATTGTAAAAGCATAGGAAAATTTTTCAGAGTGGCACCCACATGACGTTCAGTAGTAAAAATCATTCAGACTCTGGTTTACAAGAATTGTTGATTAACATTTTAACCAATTCTTAATTAAACACAATGGTATATGTACCTAATAAAAATTCATGAATACATATTAATAATGTAGATTTAACATACCATTGCTGCAGAGAATGACATATTTTTAGGGCTAATACCGCCTATCCCCGAAGGGAAAGGCTTTACGTCTGTCTCCTTTGTCTACACTGACCAAAATGGACACTCTAGCCTTTGTGTTAAAAAATAGACGACGGTTGACCAGGTATTTTGTTCAATCGCCAGCCTAACTTTAATGCCAAATAAATTTTAGCTGCCCTACTCTTTTCTTCTCCTACATTAAGTAAGATACTTAAACAGTAATTATTAGGGATTGGTATTTTTAAAGCGTCACTAGAAGGATGTTAGTAGAGACGTTTTTTGGTATACCACAACCTTAATCAACCACTACCTGTCGGGTGCCCTCAAGATTCCATCGACCATGGTTTCCATGGCCTTCCATGGTTTCTTATGAAAATATTCCGAAAACGGTTGTAAGAAAACAGAGATCATGGTCGCCTCCGAGAAGAAAGACATACCACATTGTAACATCCAAGTGAATGGAAATTTTCTTAAACAAGTGAATAGGTATGACAATCTCGGAACAGTCGTCAACATCTGATAGAAGATACCTTGCAGATATTAGATCAAGAAATGCCATGGCAAAGATGGTCTTCTGCAAAATGGAAAACATACTTAGCAGCAAAAAGTTGTCAACTGCAGTGAGAAAAAGAGTGTTGTGGTGCTATACAGAACCCATATTGTTATGTGCGTGTGAAACATGACCCAATTAACAGACAAGCCGAGAAACATCTAATGGTGGTGGAAATGTGGATTTTTAGAGAAATGCAAAGAAATATCACAGACGTACAGAAAATCAAATGAGACAGTCCTTCAGGGGATGAATGAAAAACGAAGGTTGATAGGAGAAATTAGACGTAGACAATAACGATTTGTTGGACATTTTATTAGAAGAAATGGACTTGAAAATTTAGTGACAACTTGCAAGCGTGATGGGAAGAGAGCAAGAGGAAGATAGAGGGATAAATACCTTGATGGTCTGGCAGTATGGTATGGTCGGGACAGGAACACATACCTGATTCGAGACTCTTGTGACCGTGTGAGATGGCGAAACATGATCGCCCACTCCCACGCTCTTCAATATACACATGATCCCACGAGGTTCTGACCACATCTGCCTTATCATGCACCAATAACCCACCAACGGTGCAGACCCAGTCAATGTGTCTGCCTGCTAGTTTTCCACCACACCAGCATGTCCTGGGGAAATGATCCAACATATTCTTGCTATCTTTTATTTTGTGATTGAAGCATGCACTCTGCGCGAAGCATCCCTGTCTTCATCTTTCTGAGCATGCTCTATGGGTCAGTTACAATCTCGACATGTGTGTGCTGTGTGTCCTCTAGCCTACAGAACGCCGCTGTGACCCCCTCCACTTTCATTCTTAGACTAGATGTCGTGGTATTATATCCCAGGCTCTCATGTACTAAACACTGCCCGTTCATCATCATCATCATCATCAAGTGCCACGCCTTTCGGCATGTGGTCAGGGCCTCGTGGAATCATGTGTATATTGAAGAGCGCCGCTGGTCTCAGCTGTGTGTGTGGTGACCGGCTTGTTGCTGGTGATGCTTGGGTGAGCAGATGAATCATCATAGCTTGAAGTGCATGGAGCGGGGAAGGGAGTGACCAGAGGATCTTGCTGACAGTCAGTCCTCCGAGAAAATGTTAGACGGACACATAATCAGAATACAAATGGTACCATTAGCACCAGGTATCTTTACTGGCTGTTGAAGATTAGGACGGTCATGTATGGGAGTGCCCCGAAAGGTGTTATGTTGGTTATTGATTAAACTAATAACAAATGCACTAGCATGCTAGCAGATTGTGTAAACAACGCTAACTTCTGAAGATATACTTTCAGCATAAACTGTGGTTTTAATCGGTGATCTACTAATGGCACAACGACAGTTGATAAATAAATACACATAACAGTATTGTTTTTCGCTCATAGAAGAAGAAGCAGGAAGTTGAGATTAGAAGACGCATTAGACAACATAAAATTCGAATCCTAGTTACCGACGGGGATTCGAACCAGTCACCTTCAAATGACGACATTGCCTCGCTGCGATTTGGCTGTTCAAATATTGACATTCAAATATTGACCAGGCTGCCAAATGGCACACAACCCACATGAAGAGCACGGCTGGTCTAGGCTGTGTGTGTGGTGACCGGCTTCCTGTCGTTCGGCGTGGTTGAGGTCTAAGGTGTGAATGGCAACTTCCTCTGGTGACGGCGTTTGTGGTTTCGTTCCACACGTTGTGTTACTTAAATGTTAACTTCTAGTTCAGAGAGATACTAAATTCAAACATCTGAATGTAAAATTGCCTAGCAAATCCCCAACATAATGTACAGTTGTATATCATACGAAGTAATAAATCAATACTACTTTGACTGAAATACTTAAAACACATAGTCACGGGTATGTCGAGTATTTGTTATACCCACGGTAATTTCAGATTAAACGCGAAATCTTTCTGTTTGCAAAAAAAATAAACTGACTGGAACCGCCTAAATTCTAATGCCTCACGATATTTGAGCAATTATTAATGTTTCTGTGGTTAGCGGGGTAGGGGTATCCCCTATCAAAGGAGATGTAAGACGCCTCCTTTCCTCCGTTAGTCTACGGGACACCCTTGGGCAAGGTGGAGTACCCGTTTAGCCCCCCCCCCCCTATCAGGGTTATGTGAAGCCATGGAAGCAGGTGGTGGATGGAGTGTGAGAGCAGCCGGCAGATAGTTGTTGGTTATGATCTGCACTCTACGGCGATAGGCAGATGATCTCATCAGTAGAGACAATGGCTTGACTTCCGGTTTCCGGTTTCAAGATGGTGACGGACGATCGTGTTGTTCTGTGATCGTTAACTTTTTCGCGTAGGAGATGGATTTATTCATCTCTTGTGTGTAATTTGTGTGCCAGGATGTAAAACCAGGAGTTTTTACTCACGATCTGCGCCGATGCTACGGAGTTTCGTGCATTGAGCGAAGAAGTCCTTGAGTGAATTTTTCGCAGCGTGTGTGGTTCTATGGTGTTCGGTTTTTCAACATGGCGGAACAATGTGTGTTCTCCGAGCGGTCGGCAGTCAACCTACGAGGCGACGTGGGCGCCGGGCAGGCCGCAAACGGCAAGGTAAGCGTGATGGTTTAAGACGTTTTAGACACAAGTGACCGTCAGGGCCTCAGGAATATCAGTATTCTTTATTGGAACTGTGCCAGCGTAAAACAACGGGGCCCTATTCTAGGAAACCTGGTTTACAGGAATGACATTGTAGCGCCCCAGGAGACGAGACTGGATGATCAGCTACTCCGAATTGCCGGCTTCAAATATTTTTTACAACAGACGACAGCTGGGAATGGCGATTCTCATTCGCGACAGCATGGTGGCGTCAGAGCTAGACATGTTTAGTTGGGACAGTGACGACATACAAATACAGGCGGTAAGAGTTCAATCCAGTCTGCCTTTCGTGTTGGTTAATGTTTATGCCCTTCAACGCATGCCAGAAGTTGCAGTGCTTAAGTGACATACTAGGTCACGAGAGAAATGTTATTTTCTGTGGCGATTTCAACGCGAAAGGCAGATCATGGGAAAACATTTCCTCCAACACACATGGGGAGGATCTCGAGGCTGCACTTGAAACAATTGACCTGGTTTGTATCAACAGTGGCTGTGTCACAAGGATAGCAAGCCGTCCAGGTGATGAGGATAGTGCTATTCATCTAGCGCTGGTGTCTCCTTCACTCACTACAGTGTGTAGATAGGGTGTCCTAGAGAACCACGGCAGCGACCACCACTCTTGCAACATATTGGTGGAGAGAGGCAGAACCAGGCAGCATAAGCTAACGGTCAAGACTTTCCAGTATGACAGTACAGGGCAAGATGTGGTGAGTAAAATAAGACGTGACAAGCGCAGAAAGCTCCAGGGCAGGAAAAAAAGCTGGGAGCAGCCACCTTGGTGGAATTTCGAGATGGAGGAGGCTTGGGTGGATAAGCGTAGTGCTGTAAGGAGATGGCAAAATGCCAAGAAGAACAGATCTGGCCATCCTAGTCTCTGCATGCACTTAGAAAGAGAGATGCACACAAAAGTAAGTTATTTAAAAAACAAAACAAAAAACTGGTCGAGGTGGTTAATAGTGAAAAATGGGCAGAGGTATGTCAAAGAGTAAGTACAGACAAGTCACTGAAATTGTTCTGGCAACTACATAAAAGCATGGGTGGGGCAGTCAAGAATAAGAGCATTTCTGACTTCCAAGGTGCTGACCTCATCTGGCAGAGGACTGACGAGGACAAGGGCAAAGCCCAATTTAAACGCTATCTAGAGCAGAGCGACCAGACAGACATGGGAGGCCGAAATCTTGCCAAGGAGGTCACCTCAGACAGGTGCAAGGCCCAGAACATTTCGGATGAAGACACAGTGACAGTGAAAGAAATCAAGACTGCTTCGACGATCAAAAAACAGCGCTCCAGGGCCAGATGGCATAAGATACGACGACATCAATAGGTGTACCGACAACGAGCTACAGAAACTAGCAGACACGTACAACAAGAATATAGGGAGTGCTAGAATCAAGGTGGAGTGGTTACACAGCCATATGATTTCCTTGCCGAAGCCTGGCAAAGACCATACAAAAATTCAGGGATATCGAGCTATAACCATGCAAAATACAATAGGCAAGCTGCTGGAGAAGTTAATTGCCAGAAAAATATCAAGCCAGCTAGAGAAGCAAGGTGTTTTCCCACCTACCCTGGGTGGGTACCTTCCAAAAAGAGAAACCTGTACCTATGAAGCAGTTTTTGCCCATGATGTCTATGAAGGTTTCCACTCAGGCATTGAAACCTTTGTTGCAGCGATTGATCTTGAGGACGCGTACAACAGAGTGCCATTGGATTTTTTAATGCCTCAGCTTCTTGAACTCAATATACGTCCATTCCTCCTTAGTTGGATCGCTGCAGCCCTCTTCCAAAGGAAAGTAGTTTTTAGATGTGGCAGTTGGACTTCGGAATCAACAACAATATATCCTGGCCCACCACGGGATCACCATTATCTCCGGTACTGTTCAACGCCTACACTGTGTGAATCACCAGCGAGCAGATCACTGGGCCTGGTAGGACATTGTCATATGCCGACGATGTTTTAGTGTATCGTCAGGGCAAGGATAGAGAGGAGGTTGCTGTGGAACTACAAATCGAACTCAATATGGTGTGTTGAAGCTGGGGCAATGGTCAGCCCAACAAAAGCAACAGTGAGAGGGTTCTCGTTGAATAATCATATTGTCAACACTCCAACACCAACTGTTAATCTGTGTTCAGAGACGGTGGAAAGAACGCAGGCAATGAATTACCTGGAGATACGTTTGATCGAAGCCTTGCTTATAATGAGCACATAGACCAGGTGATAACAAAGGCCAAGCGGGGTTTGGCTGCGATGGGGGATATGGCGGCAGCAAACTGTTAGCAGCGCCATCTATGACTTCTATAGGAGGGGCTGGTCATGTCTGTTTTTGAGTATGCGATGGCAATCCTGACTCTCAGCCGTAAGCAGATGGAAATGATGGAAAGGATACAGAATGAAGCTATGAGC
Organism: Cepaea nemoralis; assembly: GCA_014155875.1. NCBI lineage: Eukaryota > Metazoa > Mollusca > Gastropoda > Stylommatophora > Helicidae > Cepaea > Cepaea nemoralis. The sequence goes on along the minus strand of JACEFZ010007843.1, from coordinate 346,676 downwards.
ATTATTCTTGGATGTACAAGAGATACGGTATGCAGGGCGATGCGCTACTTTCTTGATCTTCCAACTATTGAAGAGAGAATACAAGTTTGCAGAGCACGTGCTTACCTCAGAGTTAACGCAAACACACAACATTCACTGCATAGTGAAATTATGAAGGCGAAGGGCAGCAGGTTAAAAAGAGGACGGTCATGGATGGATCAAGCCGAGACATTCTTCAACAGGTGTGTTCACTGGAGGACTTAGAACCTGGCAAGGAGTGGGTATAAGTGCCAACAGATTTCTGTACGTCCTTCTCAGTTTGCATCCAACTAGACAGAAAATGCAGACAAGAAAATCCTGCTGCTGTGGAGGTCGAAGTACAAGAGTTGATTTTCGAGAATTCGCTAGACGGTGATGCTGTCATTTACACAGATGGGTCGGTCGTCAGACATGTGAGAAGCTCATAGGCCTATACGGCTCAGGCCAGAGGGATAATTGTGAAGGAGGACTCGTGGTGCTTTTGCTAAGACCACAAGTAGCCTGACTATGGAAGTAATGGCAGTAAGTAAAGCAATAACATGGCTCGAGACACAGACATTCACTAGGGCATGTTTCCTTACGACTCAATGAGCATGCTCAAGAGTTAGAGATGAGCTGGATCCGAAGAGAATGGTTACTGTCGCTGAAGCGGTCTCGACTGGCAAAGATTAGTTTCATCTTCGTGCCAGGGCATGCGGGAGTACAAGGAAATGAGCAGGCTGACAAGCTCGCAGGTAAGGATACTGTGGAGGGCGGACGCGCCATGGACCAGGCTGACATTCTGAATGCTCTACGAGAAGTAAGACTTTTGCGAGAACCAAGTGATGACTGTAAATCTACAACCAAGGGCAGACTGCGAGAACAGCTAATTAAAATGGGTGTGGCCAAACAAGAACACTACGCAGGAAGCCAAAGAAGATTGATAAACCAATACAGAACTGGTGTCGTTAGCCACTACACGCTGCGTAATTTGCTGAGGAGGGGATCCGAGCACTTATGGACTGAATGGTTCGATGTGCAGTAAGGATGATCTGTCGACTAACTAACTAACTAACTACACACTGACCAATAACAAGATTTCAATTGAAACGAGAAAAAGAGTGTTGAGGTGCTACATAGAGCCTGTTCTTTTGTATGGATGTGAAATTTGGACAATGAGCAGTCAAGATGAAAAACATCTGATGGCTGCAGAAATGTTGTTTCTGAGGAGAATACAAAGAATACCATGGACAGACAGAAAAACCAATGACCAAGTACTACAGGAGACAAAAATGAAAATCGTAAACTTGATTAGAGAAATTAAATGTAGAAAGTCAAAATTGTTTGTACATGTTATGAGAAGAAATGAAATGGAGAACTTGGTGACAACTGGCAAGATTGAGGGAACAGACCAGGGGAAGATCAGAGAAGTAAATACATGGATGGCTTGGCCACATGGCATGGTCGAGACAGGAACACTGAGCTGATCAATGACTCTGGTGATCGAGTGAAATGGCTAGTCATGACCGCCCACGCTTTCCGGCATGGCACATGATTGATTGATTGAATTCGTTTTATTTGTCGTCCTTCTGCGTGGGCCATCTCGCATTTCATGAATCCACAGTGAATTATGCAGGCGTTGAGAAATGCCACCGCTGTTTCGCTGTTCTACATTCTCATTCTGCCATCTGCACTGAACATTTTGTGAATTCTTTGTCAATTATCTCTCTCTCTCTCTCTCTCTCTCTCTCTCTCTCTCTCTCTCTCTCTCTCTCTCTCTCTCTCTCTCTCTCTCTCTCTCTCTCTCTCTCTCTCTCTCTCTCTCTCTCTCTCTCTCTCTCTGTTTTTGTTTTCTTTTTTAAATAAAAATGTCTGTATTGAGTCTGCCTACAATATTACTGGACTGGAAAATGTTTAATGACATTGAATGGTTTTCAGCTGGAGGATATTTAGTGTTTTGTACATTATACATGGATTTTACATCATCATCTAATCTTGTTCCTCTTACACTTGTACCTTGCGGTGTAGAGGTGAAGCATAGACAGCGGGAGATTGCCCGTTTATGGGTTTCATATACTGAGATCCCCATGGACTCTGTTTATTCCCTCTGTCCGACCTTTACATGGTCGGCCTCATTTTTTAGTTCCATTTGTTCTGTAAGCATTGGTTGATGTGTATTCCGTCAGTTGGTAGCCTAGTTGTGTGGCCAAAACCAATTCACTTGCTGTTTTCTAATAATCTAGCGCTGCTATTGCTTTCACTTTAGTCCTCATTTCAAGGGCAGTAAAGGGTAATACAAAAGTATGTAAAGGGCATGTGTACACACCATAGGCAGTATTTTTTTTTTTTTTCATATCCTTTTGCAGGACTTAGCTATCCTTTTGCAGGACTTAGCTGTCAACACCAGCATCTTTCAGCTGTATGTTGATTTCTTGGCAAGATTACGCTCAGTAGTTTGCCATTGCTTTCTGAGCGGCCGGCTCACATACCCCGTAAGTTACCGATGCGATTCGAACCACTGCTGATTCTAACCGTCATCACGTTTACCGACGAGAGTATACGAGATTACGGAGAAAAGTCATAACCTCTAAGCCACGAAGCCGGCTAGGCAGTATTGGCTATGTGATATTAGAACTTAGTATGATGTTCAAAATAATAATGAAGGACCAGCAATTTTGAAAATGGAGGTTCAGAATGCTCTTAACCATATGTCTATGGCAAGACCCCCGGTTCAGACAGCGTCACAACAGAAATGATTAGAGCTTTAGAAGAATATGGAATAGATAAAGTTACCAGTCTGTTTAATACAATATATGATACTGGAAATATACCTCAGGAGTTATGTAATTCTGTATTTATTGCAATCCCAAAGAAATCAGGAGCCTTGGAATGTGATCAAAATCGAACAATTAGTATAATGAGTCACACCACGAAGATTTTGCTAAGAATTATCATGCAAAGAGTGAGGAAGAAGATACAACCTGAAATAGGAGAAGAACAATGTGGGTTTGTAGAAGGCAAGGGTACAGTAAATGCTGTGTATATATTGAGAACCGTAATCGAACGTTCTATAGAAGTAAACAAAGATCTACACCTTTGCTTTATTGACTACACAAAGGCTTTCGATAAAGTGAGATATGTCAACATGATAAGGATGCTTGAAGATCTACAAATTGATGGAAAAGATCTTAGACTTGTAAAAAACATATATTGGAAACAACAAGCTGCCATAAGAGTTTATAATGAAATAAGCCAATATCAGCCTATTAAGAGAGGTGTGAGACAGGGATGTGTAATGTCTCCAGATCTGTTTTCCGTGTACAGTGAAAATATTTTCAGAAATATTGAAGATATGGAAGGAATCAACATTGGGGGACGATGCATCAATAATATTAGATATGCAGATGATACAGTCTTGATTGCAGACAATGAACAGGACCTGCAAAATTTAGTAGATGCGGTTGTTACACACAGTGAACAACTAGGGTTAGAATTAAATTGTAAAAAGACAGATTATGGTCGTCACTAGGAAGAACGAAATACCACAATGTAATATACAAGTAAATAGGGAATATTCTTCAACAAGTGAATAGGTACAATTATCTCGGAACAGTAATAACATCTGATGGGAGATGCCTTGAAGAGATTAGAACAAGAATCGCCATGGCAAAAGTAGCCTTTAGCAAGATGAAAAACATACTGACCAATAAAAAGATGTCAATTGAAACGAGAAAAAGAGTGTTGAGATGCTACATAGAACCTGTACTTTTATGTGAATGTGAAGCTTGGACAATGAGCAGTCAAGCTGAAAAACATCTGATGGCTGTAGAAGTGTGGTTTCTGAGGAAAATGTAAAGAATACCATGGACAGCCAGAAAGACCAATGAACAAGTCCTTCAAGAAACAAATGAAGATCGTAAACTGATTAGAGACATTAGACGTAGACAGTCACAATTTTTTGGGCATGTTATGAGAAGAAATGATTTGGAGAACTTGGTGACAACTGGTAAGATCGAGGGGAACAGACCAAGGGGAAGACCTAGAAGCAAGTACCTGGATGGCTTGGCCTTGTGGCATGGTCGAGACAGAAACACGGAGCTGATCCACGACTCCGGTGATCGAGTGAGATGGCAGAACATGACCGCCCACGCTTTCCGGCATGGCACATAATGGATAGATGGATATTAGCGCTAACACCTTTGCCACCCTCATCATCACCACCACCATCATCGTCATCACCATCATAATCATCATAGTCTTCATCATCATGGTGTTAGCACCATATTTTAGACTGATGTGCAGTCAATAGATGATCTAACCAATGTCACACCGGCCGCCTTTATTCTTTCATGCTGAATGTAAGAATGGACATCGCCGCACTCAGAATATCCCCACTCATGCTCTGCCTCTCGCTTCAAGAGTCCCCATGCTGATGGCACCAGGAGATATATATATATTCGCCCAGTATTTTCTCTACTCTCTGTGTAGCGTCAAGACATTCTGCTCACTCCCTTCTCAGCCAGTCTTCCAAGAAGTACAGATTTCTTATGTTCAGCTGCACTCTCCATACTATCCCATATAACAGTCACAACATCACCTTTATCTTACAGTAGCTCTCCGCTCTGAGAAACAGTGCCAGCCAGCCTGTTCATTGTCCCGTACACCTGCATGACCACCGCACAGAATTCCTTACTTGCTGGCTATCTTGAGAGCTTATATTTAGACAATGTCTGTTATTGAGACCTTATATTCAGACAGTGTCAGTTATTGAGATTTATTGATTGATTGATTGATTGATTGATTGATTGATTGATTGATTGATTGATTGATTGAGGAACCGACATCACAGCATTCCCATAAGCGCTCCGTCCCCATCCTCAGCAGCCAGCGAAGAGTTCCAACACCAATAGTTCCAGTACCAATTTGATTATATGTCCGTCTCGCCATTTCTCTGAGCGTCGAGCGTCGGCCAGATCCCCTCGTTACTCCTCGCTGCCTCATTCTTGCCAGACCATGGTGATCCATTTGCTCCTCCGAGGTGTACACGGGCTCCCACAAGGCCGCAACCACGTCTGCCCTGTCATACATCAATACTCCACCAAGTTTTGCAGAGCCAGCCAATCTGTCCGTCTGTTCATTCCCCAGCACACCGGTGTGGGATGTGGATTTTAATTCCTGAGAATATTGTTAAGATGTCTAGGGGGTTTTATTGATTCTCTGGTCACTGGTTAGAATGCAGGGTGATCAGGGATATTTACCACAAATCCCAGGAGAAAAGAGTTCAATCCTTGAAACAATGGCATCTGTGTGTAGGTTTCCCTTCCCGCTTCATCACCCTTTAAATTTACTATAGTGTTAGAAGGATATTGATTGCTCACTACATATAAACAACCACTTGTTGGACACCACATTTACTTGATGTACACAACACTTTTGGACAAACAGTTCAGGTATTAACTCAAGATCTGCATTTACATATATATATATGTGTGTAATGAACACTATGCATTTTCAGACAGGCATGGGAATTAGTTGCATTGTTACAATATAGTACCCAGTGACCCAAAAAAAACAAAAAAAGCACACCAACCACAAATTGGTTCTGCTAACTCGACTCATTGTACCTAGATAAAATCACATTGGTCTAGGTGCAGAAACCCAACATATATATATTTGTTTCTGACACCATGTACAATTATCATATTTAAAAATAATGAGTTGATGTCAAAATACTATTTACCTTAACCATCATTGGTTATACCTCATTACCCAATAACACACTCTTTATATGTCATAGAAGAAAAAAACACACACATGAAAACAGTTGATACTAATAATTAAATTAATTAATTATAGTGTTCATTTAGGCATTGCGGATGGGTATTCCTCTCCAGTGCAAAGCAGTTAATGTCCATAATTATCCGTGCAGAATTATACTCACAGTCATTTTCTACTCACAGTATGTCCACCGAAGTTGGCTGGCGAATGTTTCTAATCCATAATCCAAGAATAGAATTATACATAAGCACATATTCTCTCCATGAGACTGAATTTAAGAATACTCTGTTGCCATTTGGGCTGTGTTCCAATTGAAATTGATGCCTAGGTCTGTCATACTTTCAGGAGATGCAACTTAAGCTCTGCAGAAGGTTCTTCCCTATCTCATCTTATCGATGAAACGATGACGACTGTCCAACAGCTCGGTTTATGTTAACCGTTTCCCAATTTAGTTCAAAAGGCTTTGTCACACACCCGGTTCATGTTGATAGGCCATCCCACACTTGATGATGGGGCAGTTAGGCCGACATGGGACCAGCATAGAGTTCTGATTCATTCCATTTCTGTGTAGAACATACAATGGTGAGTCATTCATTGGGTTTCATCTGAAGACTCTGTTGCAGGCATGGAACTGAAGAATATTACTCCACCACATATCCAGGGATGCAAGCCATCAGGTGATTCCTGTGGTTGCAGGCGTAGAGGCATTTACTCCACTAGCTGCTTTCATATGGTCTTTTTTATGTGTTCAGGTTTGGGAACCTTGAGGTAATCTGGTGTAGGTATGGTTTTCAGTTGGTACCTTGGTTGTATTGGTTCAATGTCTTCTTCCCATTTGTTTGAGTGGGTGTTCATAGCTAGAACTTGGTGTTGCATGGCTGAATTCCATGTTTGACTGTTGCAGCTGTGAGACATTCTTTCGAAGACTTATCCATTGTTGGATATTAACTTGGTAACCCAACCAACAGTTGAAGGGCTTTCACTGTTGCTAGTTTTAGTAACTTGTAGGATTGTCCCATAGTTTCACTGATTTTGCTGAGTGATAAGGCTTATAGGTGATACTTCTCAGACGTAAAGCAGACGATACACTGTTGTCAGTTACTCTGTTGATCTTCATCTTTGTAGATTATTAGATCTTGAAGTCCATCCTGGATATTCCTACTAAAATAGGACTTAATCACTCACCCAATCAGTTGTCTTCACATTTATCTGTTGCTCGCTATGGAGCTATTGAGCGCAGCAGTCCATGGGTATTTCTAGATGCAGACTATGGTTAGGACATTCACTTTCTGGCTGTTGACCCAGGATCCAGGTTTAGTGATATAGTCCCACCACATTCAACCACCACCTGCTTCTCTTCTATAGAAAAGGGATGACAAAGAATACAACACGAGCATTAACCTACTGTGATGTGTTAACTTTCACAAGACAATTACAAACAAAAATTAAAAAAACAACAAGGGGAGAAGGGGAAAGGAGTGAGTGTCCACGTTCCACTGTCCCTCATTGCTGAGTAGAGCCATTCTGACTCTTAATAGTGAGTAAGGTATTTTCTCACTTTATTTTATGTTCTGTTGTTACTGGGACTATTAGAGGAGTGAAGTCATTCTGTCCATCCAACATGTTGATATTGTATCTCTCATTCTTGAAGAGAATAGCCTATACAGGATCTCTGTGGTTTCTACTGCCGCGTCTTCCCAAGGCTATTCAACATTGGCTTTTTAAGTACTGTCGTGCACAAGGATTCTTACATCAACATCCTCTAATCCCAAGGTGCAACATTAAAATGTATATTCCCACAGTAAAAAGTAACAATCAGAACAGGGAAAATTCTCATACCAGAAAAAAAAACATACATGTCCATTTTTCTGATATCAAGTACATGATAATGCTACATAATAATTAATCATAATGCTGATGCAGGGAGCCTTTGTTTTTGGATTTTCTCAGGGGTTAATCCATAACTGAAACATACATTGTTTTCCCCCACTGCGTACAGCAGATGAGGATAGTAGTCGCTGTGATATATTTTGTCAAGGACTGCTATTATTCAAGCAATTTATTCACATCAATCTCCGCTTCTGTTCCTACTACGGTGAGGCGATGGGGATTGAATCCTATCCGAACATGCATTTACATCACGCGTTTACTTTAATTGTTCATGAATTTATATTCTCAAACATGGCATTCTCCTAACACTATTTTATGAAATGATTATATGTTCTTCACTACTATGGAGTGGTTATTAATCTGTTAGCAAAAGGATGGTACTAAAATTTAGCACTATATTTCCAAGTTACAGATTATGATGTGGCAAAATATTTTATCCCCTGACTAAGTAAGAGTCAGGAATATGCGTAATCATTTGTATGTCCCCGCATGGATAAAACAAGTTCAGAGACATCCTTACCAGTGCATTTACACTACATAGGATATTTGAAAGTGGCAGTCACAAGTTCTCTACTACTATGAATTATGTAATCAAGAGTCCCACATTGAGAAATTGTTTCTTTGTAAATGTTCTTTAGAGTTCATCTCTACAGTACATAGATTATTTGCAGATTTCTAAGCATAGATATTGAGATATATTTCACAATGCATAGAAGTTTTTATTCATATGAATATGAAATTGACAGACAATAGTTCTTTACTATGATGTATGAATCAGGGGTCTGCTCCTACATTGAGAAAATCTCTAGAATGTGTTTCAGACATGAGAGTTGATACTCTACAGTACACACAATATTCGTAGATTACAGGCACTATTAGTTAGATATAAGTTCATAATGCCTATAAAGATATTAACATAAGGATTAGAAATTGTAAAACATAGGAAAAATTACAGCGTGGCAGAACATGTGCTTCATTGGTAAAAATAAAATCAGACTCTAGCTTATAAGAACTGTTGAATTATCATTCTAATTAATTCTTAATTAACACACTGGTATATGTACTTTATAAAAATACATGAATACATTTTAATAATGTAGATATAACATACCAATAGTTGCAGAGACTGATATATTTCTAAGGCAAAATACCTTCTCCCCGAAGGGAAAGGTCGACTTTCTTGTGTGCTCTCTTGACTAAAAATGGTCGCTTCAGTCTTTGTTTTCCCACTCGCCGGGATTGGCCAGGTACGGGAAAAAAATAAAGCCAAATACATTAAGCTGCCACGCTCAGTCTATCGCTGTTTTATTTTCTCCTACATTAAGTAAGTTACTTAAACAGTAATTGAAAGGGGTTGTTTATTTTTAAGGGAGTCAATAAAATAGGAAAGGGTAGGGATGTTTTTATTATATTACACACCTCCCCCATTTAAGCCATTGATTTCTTTCAGAACATAAATGGTCAAGTAGTACTCTACAATTTCCATCTTTACATTGACTCACCTAGTCTCCATTCCTTATTAATTTACAACTACATTTCTTTCCTATGTTAAAATCTACCAGAGCCACGCCCATTTTCTTCTAGTCACGACAACTGGCATAACCTTAAAGGCTTACTTCCCTTTTAGTGAAAAAGTGTAGTACCCTCTCCACTGTTGTCAGCTTTTGTTTGAAATATGAGTGTTACTTCAATTACTAGTTTGTCTGCATCAAACCGACTTTTTGAAGCAATTGAAATATCATCATTAAGCTTGCAATAGCCTGATGATACTGTTCATATGAGATCATTTGCTGAATTTCTTTTCCCCATATATTTAGTCTGGCGTTAAGAACTGGAGAAAGTCCTGAGTACTTCTACATGGGTTATTAAGAAACCTAACATCTGCATTTTGCTGATTCTGGGTTTTGTGCGTCCACTCCCCTCAGATTCTTTTCCCAGCAGAAAGTCTCTTCTGTCCTTGTAGTTCATTTATGGTCTACGTGTAACCACTGCTAACTTAAGCATGACTAGTTGGGATATATACCAGCTTGATTCCTCTCTCGTCAGATTATTAATCTTGAGATTATGTTAAAACCGACGGTTAATTCTACGTCTACTGATAGCATATTAAACTCGCCCATCTCCCTGTAAGTTAGACGTTTGTTTTAACTATAGATCTGATATTTAAAGGAAGCTAAAGATGGTTCCTGTTGAATACATTTTCATCCAACACATCATGTGTTTGGGTTATTAGTCGAGTTATGGGATTTTCCGATCAGTTTTGATAACTACTGATTAGAGTGGTGTCCCTTTCTCTTGCGAGTTTTTCCGGAGAATCTCGTCTAACATGTAAACAAAGTCCAACTTTTCTAGATTTCCGTTCTGAACCGAATTTTCCCGGGGAACATGAATCTATCAGAAATGAAGTAATTCTTAGCTTACTTTCTCTGCTTTTCCTTCTAACCTAGATCTATTTTACGCTAGAATCCTTATTAGTAATTCTAACCTGATGTGTTTGAGTTTCACTCTGTATTTGTTGCTTTAGTTTTGAATTACGAGCAATTTTGTGTCGCTTGGCGTACATTGATCGTCGTCTGCCTCCCTCCAGGTTTTAGACTATTTTCAACTTGGCAACATACATTTGTATGTAGGTTCAGACGTATTGTCTCCTACCATATATAATCAGTTCAGTGAAAAGTTAAAAGCCCCTTTTATGGTTCCTGTGATAGTCTTCCAGACAATCAAGTTGCTGGTTCACTCCCAGTTATGGATGTGGATTACTAGTCTTTGTAAAATTACTATTACATCTGTATATCCCTCTCATACTGGCGTCTCCTGAGTTGTGTCCTCAAGATAACAGGAAGGTACTCTTAATGTTTCTCTCCAGTTTTGTTTTCATCCGTTTAATACATGGAAACTCTGGATTTATTTAGATTGACTAAGGTCTATCTTTGAACTGTTATATAATTTACTAGCTGGATTCCTGATTGAAATTCCTAATCTAGTAAATATCAAGCAATTCTTCAGCTATATGCTCCAATTTGCTTGGTTTTTACACAGCTATATTCCATTTTTCTAGCATGGGTTCACTGTATAAGTATTAGGCGTTTCCTCTGTCTTTACGTCAAGGGGTTCGTCCTATTTATAAACAGCATCTATTTCAAGAGTTGTTTATTTAATTGTTGTTTTTACTGATTCGTATCAGTTATTTAAGCTAATCTCTGTTAGTCTGGATCTGCTTTCACATATTTAATGCTGGCATATCATCCAAGTCAGAACTGAGATGTAGAAATCTGTTTCGTCTTGCGATTGATTTCTGATTCATCTACCTATTAGTAGACTTCGAGCATTATCTAGAATTTAGTTACTCGGTTAGTTTTAAAGAAAATACAATTGAGTCGCGCCTCTATTGTACTACTTTATTTTGCCCTTTTTAATTCTTCCCTTATGAGAATATTAATGTTAGTTAGGCAATTATTGAAATAACTTTACGTAAGCTAATCGCTAACTAAAAAGTTGTTTCACTCCTCTTTTTGATGAGGACTTGTCATAGTGATTATTTCACTTAGTGAGGTTAAACTGTAAATTTCAAAGTTAAGGAGCCAATTTCTGAAATGTTTAGTCTCTTACTAGAGATTAGCACAGATTTTTTTTCGGTATCTCCTGAAGTTTATTTGAAATTCCAATTTCTTAAGTTAATTCTTTAATTATACCTTTTACATACCTATACGGTCTGTTTCCGCTACCATCAATAATGGAATCGGGGTGGATAATTTAAAGAAATACCTTATATTCTGTTGGGTCAGTAAGTGAGTTTATCAGTTTCACTTACATCACCAGGTGAATATTTTGGTTGACCCTATTTATTAACATATGGGCCATCTGAGTTAGTTAATAATACTACTCATATCACCGGTGGAGTAGAATAAGTGTCGGTATGGCTTTTCTTCCAAAGTATCCATCATTTATTCACTTTACTTTACTACCGGTGTTGTAGAACATGTTATGTTATATGAAAGAGGATTAAATTAGGGTGCCCCTAAATACTGCAAATTCTTACAATATTCCTTCCCTTCCATTAACTATGTCTACATTTTTGCAAGTGGTGGTTTAGGCCTTAACCTTAGTTCATTTACTTTAGTTACTGCTATTTTCCTCTGGTTTAATTCATCTCTCAGGTATTATTTACTGTCCTACTGAATCATCATTTGTTGATTAAATTTTTCCCTTAAAAAAATTTATTGGATATTTAACTTATCTGTCCTAATTATCTATAAAATTGTCTATCACTCTCTGCTGCCTTGGTAACTTTTCAATATTACATGAATTATACAAGCAGATCAAGCATGAAAATACAATGATAATCAATGACAAAATAGTTAATTAACACATGATTCATATGTAGGAACATAAACCTTATGGATACATAATATAGTAGTGTGTTCATGACTACACCACTTTTAAACCATTTAAAGAGAATATCAGAGTAGCAGAACCATACCTCAAACATCAAATGGGAATGACTATCAATTCTAAACATTCACTGAATTACCTATCTTATGTGAGTTTACCATCCCAGAGACCTTACTACTGAAGGTTCATTACTGGACTTAGTTTCCCATCAATAAGATATAAAATATGAGTTTTAATAAAATCTCATACTCAACAACCAACTATATGATGCATCTACCAGAATCAAGATATTACCTGTGAACAGTTTTGTACCAAAAAAAACCTATATTTATCTGAGCCATTATGGGTTCACATAACACTTGACTCAGCTCATACTAATGAGTGATTAGGTCTGTTACTAACACTATAACATTCTGAAGTGACTTGGTTTACCTGCGAGAGGTTTTCCCTGAATTCATATACCCACAATACACGATTTGTGATGTTTACCATGAGTTTTACATTCACGGACGTTGCCCACACATGTGGGATGTGGCTTTTAATTCCTGAGAATATTGTTAAGATGTCTAGGGGGTTTTATTGATTCTCTGGTCACTGGTTAGAATGCAGGGTGATCAGGGATATTTACCACAAATCCCAGGAGAAAAGAGTTCAATCCTTGAAACAATGGCATCTGTGTGTAGGTTTCCCTTCCCACTTCATCACCCTTTAAATTTACTATAGTGTTAGAAGGATATTGATTGCTCACTACATATAAACAACCACTTGTTGGACACCACATTTACTTGATGTACACAACACTTTTGGACAAACAGTTCAGGTATTAACTCAAGATCTGCATTTACATATATATATATGTGTGTAATGAACACTATGCATTTTCAGACAGGCATGGGAATTAGTTGCATTGTTACAATATAGTACCCAGTGACCCCCCCCCCCCCCCAAAAAAACAAGGTTATTACAAACAACACACCAACCACAAATTGGTTCTACTAACTCGACTCATTGTACCTAGATAAAATCACATTGGTCTAGGTGCAGAAACCCAACATATATATATTTGTTTCTGACACCATGTACAATTATCATATTTAAAAATAATGAGTTGATGTCAAAATACTATTTACCTTAACCATCATTGGTTATACCTCATTACCCAATAACACACTCTTTATATGTCATAGAAGAAAAAAAAAAACACATGAAAACAGTTGATACTAATAATTAAATTAATTAATTATAGTGTTCATTTAGGCATTGCGGATGGGTATTCCTCTCCAGTGCAAAGCAGTTAATGTCCATAATTATCCGTGCAGAATTATACTCACAGTCATTTTCTACTCACAGTATGTCCACCGAAGTTGGCTGGCGAATGTTTCTAATCCATAATCCAAGAATAGAATTATACATAACCCAACCAACAGTTGAAGGGCTTTCACTGTTGCTAGTTTTAGTAACTTGTAGGATTGTCCCATAGTTTCACTGATTTTGCTGAGTGATAAGGCTTATAGGTGATACTTGTTGTCAGTTACTCTGTTGATCTTCATCTTTGTAGATTATTAGATCTTGAAGTCCATCCTGGATATTCCTACTAAAATAGGACTTGATCACTCACCCAATCAGTTGTCTTCAAATTTATCTGTTGCTCGCTATGGAGCTATTGAGCGCAGCAGTCCATGGGTATTTCTAGATGCAGACTATGGTTAGGACATTCACTTTCTGGCTGTTGACCCAGGATCCAGGTTTAGTGATATAGTCCCACCACATTCAACCACCACCTGCTTCTCTTCTATAGAAAAGGGATGACAAAGAATACAACACGAGCATTAACCTACTGTGATGTGTTAACTTTCACAAGACAATTACAAACAAAAATAAAAAACAACAAGGGGAGAAGGGGAAAGGAGTGGGTGTCCACGTTCCACTGTCCCTCATTGCTGAGTAGAGCCATTCTGACTCTTAATAGTGAGTAAGGTATTTTCTCACTTTATTTTATGTTCTGTTGTTACTGGGACTATTAGAGGAGTGAAGTCATTCTGTCCATCCAACATGTTGATATTGTATCTCTCATTCTTGAAGAGAATAGCCTATACAGGATCTCTGTGGTTTCTACTGCCGCGTCTTCCCAAGGCTATTCAACATTGGCTTTTTAAGTACTGTCGTGCACAAGGATTCTCACATCAACATCCTCTAATCCCAAGGTGCAACATTAAAATGTATATTCCCACAGTAAAAAGTAACAATCAGAACAGGGAAAATTTTCATACCAGAAAAAACAAACATACATGTCCATTTTTCTGATATCAAGTATATGATAATCCTACATAATAATTAATCATAATGCTGATGCAGGGAGCCTTTGTTTTTGGATTTTCTCAGGGGTTAATCCATAACTAAAACATACATTGTTTTCCCCCACTGCGTACAGCAGATGAGGATAGTAGTCGCTGTGATATATTTTGTCAAGGACTGCTATTATTCAAGCAATTTATTCACATCAATCTCCGCTTCTGTTCCTACTACGGTGAGGCGATGGGGATTGAATCCTATCCGAACATGCATTTACATCACGCGTTTACTTTAATTGTTCATGAATTTATATTCTCAAACATGGCATTCTCCTAACACTATTTTATGAAATGATTATATGTTCTTCACTACTATGGAGTGGTTATTAATCTGTTAGCAAAAGGATGGTACTAAAATTTAGCACTATATTTCCAAGTTACAGATTATGATGTGGCAAAATATTTTATCCCCTGACTAAGTAAGAGTCAGGAATATGCGTAATCATTTGTATGTCCCCGCATGGATAAAACAAGTTCAGAGACATCCTTACCAGTGCATTTACACTACATAGGATATTTGAAAGTGGCAGTCGCAAGTTCTCTACTACTATGAATTATGTAATCAAGAGTCCCACATTGAGAAATTGTTTCTTTGTAAATGTTCTTTAGAGTTCATCTCTACAGTACATAGATTATTTGCAGATTTCTAAGCATAGATATTGAGATATATTTCACAATGCATAGAAGTTTTTATTCATATGAATATGAAATTGACAGACAATAGTTCTTTACTATGAAGTATGAATGAGGGGTCTGCTCCTACATTGAGAAAATCTCTAGAATGTGTTTCAGACATGAGAGTTGATACTCTACAGTACACATAATATTCGTAGATTATAGGCACTATTAGTTAGATATAAGTTCATAATGCCTATAAAAGATATTAACATAAGGATTAGAAATTGTAAAACATAGGAAAAATTACAGCGTGGCAGAACATGTGCTTCATTGGTAAAAATAAAATCAGACTCTAGCTTATAAGAACTGTTGAATTATCATTCTAATTAATTCTTAATTAACACACTGGTATATGTACTTTATAAAAATACATGAATACATTTTAATAATGTAGATATAACATACCAATAGTTGCAGAGACTGATATATTTCTATGGCAAAATACCTTCTCCCCGAAGGGAAAGGTCGACTTCCTTGTGTGCTCTCTTGACTAGAAATGGCCGCTTCAGTCTTTGTTTTCCCACTCGCCGGGATTGGCCAGGTACGGGAAAAAAATAAAGCCAAATACATTAAGCTGCCACGGTCAGTCTATCGCTGTTTTATTTTCTCCTACATTAAGTAAGTTACTTAAACAGTAATTGAAAGGGGTTGTTTATTTTTAAGGGAGTCAATAAAATAGGAAAGGGTAGGGACGTTTTTATTATATTACAACCGGCATGCCCCGGAGACAAGATCCAGACGATGCTTGCCTCCCGTGATCTCCGAAGCGAAGCAAGCCACTCTGCACGAAGCCTGCCTCTCCTCACCCTCCTCAGCATGCTTTCTGAGTCAGTTACAATCACGATGTGTGTGTATGTATCGTGTTCTCCATCCAGCGGAAAGCTGCACTGACCGCCTCCACCTCCATTCTTAAGCTAGATGTTGTGGTATCATACGCCAGGCTCTCCTGCACCAAACGTCGACCATTAGCCTTTGCTAAGAATTTCCCAGGTACTTCTCTTACCTCTCAACACCGAACCATCTTTGTAGATAGTCATATCACCCGGGCGAGTTATTGAGACCTTATATTCAGACAGGTCACCAACAACTCCACACCAAGACTTGGCCAGAGACTTGAAGCTGACTTCTCAACAATAAGTGTAGAAACAGACGAAGCTGTGACATATAATTATGAGCTGTTCGAGTGCCTCTATGGCAGGTCGATCTAACGCAGAACGTATTACTGTGACTTAACTGTTTCATTCATTTACACGCCTGTTATAATATGTCAATGTTTATTATGTTCTACTTCTTCAAGAGAAAGAGGATGCTGGGACAGTTTTACATCACGACATGGAGGAACATTAGTACCAGCAATTATTCGCAATACACGATACAGAAGGCCGTGGACAGACATGATGACTAACGCCACACGGCATGGACTATAAGAGGAGTCCTTCTTCTTGTGGTTTGAAGACTCCGAGTTGAGAACATGCCCAAAGCCACGCACGTCAAGCCCATTGTAGGCCAAGCACTACTGGTTGCATGTTCGCTGACGTTTTTTTTAAATATATATACGATTGAGGTAGCCATTCTCAGACCAACCTTTTTTTACTAGCCTTTTACGATATGAGTAGGAGGTCCAATTTTACGACATGAGTAGGAGGTCCACTTTTACGATATGAATAAGAGATCCACTTTTACGACATGAGTACGAGGTCGTCTTTTACGACATGAGTAGGAAGTCCATTTTTACGACATGAGTAGGAGATCCACTTTTACGACATGAGTAGGAGGTCCACTTTTACGACATGAGTATGAAACCCACCTTTATCATTGACTATTGATTCTTGGTTCTTATGCCAAACAGAATGAAGAAGCTGTGACACAATAACAGCAAACACGTTAAAGTCCATATATTTGAGAACGTGCCCATGGCAACACATGCATGTGGGCATGGACCATTTCGCAATCGCTAAAGAAGATATTTGGGGCTTTTGCGCTAAATGTTATAAAACAGTTATTAGAATACCGCGGACCGAGATGAAGAACAATACTGACACTCTGCAAGAGTTGACCATGGAATAAAACCGGCTCATAAACAGAACCGTGTCTCGGAAACTGAAACACTTTGGCCATATTAAAGGCCACAGTGGCTGGGGGTGAAAAGTGATGGGAGCAAAGTTTATGGGATAGGAGGCAGGGGCAGAAGGAATAGACGGAGTTAAAGACACATGACATTGCAGACAACCTGGTCATGAGGCAGAAAGAATAGACAGAGTTAGATACAAGACATTGCAGACAACCTGGTCATGAGGCAGAAAGAATAGACAGAGTTAGATACAAGACATTGCAGACAGCCGGGTCTTGAGGCAGAAAGAATAGACAGAGTTAGATACAAGACATTGCAGACATCCTGGTCATGAGGCAGAAAGAATAGACAGAGTTAGATACAAGACATTGCAGACAGCCGGGTCTTGAGGCAGAAAGAATAGACAGAGTTAGATACAAGACATTGCAGACAGCCGGGTCTTGAGGCAGAAAGAATAGACAGAGTTAGATACAAGACATTGCAGACAACCTGGTCATGAGGCAGAAAGAATAGACAGAGTTAGATACAAGACATTGCAGACAGCCGGGTCTTGAGGCAGAAAGAATAGACAGAGTTAGATACAAGACATTGCAGACATCCTGGTCATGAGGCAGAAAGAATAGACAGAGTTAGATACAAGACATTGCAGACAGCCGGGTCTTGAGGCAGAAAGAATAGACAGAGTTAGATACAAGACATTGCAGACAGCCGGGTCTTGAGGCAGAAAGAATAGACAGAGTTAGATACAAGACATTGCAGACAACCTGGTCATGAGGCAGAAAGAATAGACAGAGTTAGATACAAGACATTGCAGACAGCCGGGTCTTGAGGCAGAAAGAATAGACAGAGTTAGATACAAGACATTGCAGACAGCCGGGTCTTGAGGCAGAAAGAATAGACAGAGTTAGATACAAGACATTGCAGACATCCTGGACATGGGGCAGAAGGAATAGACAGAGTTGGAGACACAAGACATTGCAAGCAACCTGGTCATGAGGCAGAAGTAATAGGCAGAGTTGGAGACAAGACATTGCAGACAACCTGGTCATGAGGCAGAAGAATAGGCAGAGTTGGAGACACAAGACATTGCAGACAGCAGGGTCTTGAGGCAGAAGGAATAGGCAGAGTTAGTAACACAAGACGTTGCAGACAGCAGGGTCTTGAGGCAGAAGAATAGGCAGAGTTAGTAACACAAGACGTTGCAGACAGCAGGGTCTTGAGGCAGAAGGAATAGGCAGAGTTAGTAACACAAGACGTTGCAGACAGCAGGGTCTTGAGGCAGAAGGAATAGGCAGAGTTAGTAACACAAGACGTTGCAGACAGCAGGGTCTTGAGGCAGAAGGAATAGGCAGAGTTAGTAACACAAGACGTTGCAGACAGCAGGGTCTTGAGGCGGAAGAAATAGGCAGAGTTAGTAACACAAGACGTTGCAGACAGCAGGGTCTTGAGGCAGAAGGAATAGGCAGAGTTAGTAACACAAGACGTTGCAGACAGCAGGGTCTTGAGGCAGAAGGAATAGGCAGAGTTAGTAACACAAGACGTTGCAGACAGCAGGGTCTTGAGGCAGAAGGAATAGGCAGAGTTAGTAACACAAGACGTTGCAGACAGCAGGGTCTTGAGGCAGAAGGAATAGGCAGAGTTAGTAACACAAGACGTTGCAGACAGCAGGGTCTTGAGGCAGAAGGAATAGGCAGAGTTAGTAACACAAGACGTTGCAGACAGCAGGGTCTTGAGGCAGAAGGAATAGGCAGAGTTAGTAACACAAGACGTTGCAGACAGCAGGGTCTTGAGGCAGAAGGAATAGGCAGAGTTAGTAACACAAGACGTTGCAGACAGCCGCATCTAGAGGCAGAAGGAATAGACAGAGTTAGTAACACAAGACGTTGCAGACAGCAGGGTCTTGAGGCAGAAGAATAGGCAGAGTTAGTAACACAAGACGATGCAGACAGCAGTGTCTTGAGGCAGAAGAATAGGCAGAGTTAGTAACACAAGACGTTGCAGACAGCAGGGTCTTGAGGCAGAAGAATAGGCAGAGTTAGTAACACAAGACGTTGCAGACAGCAGGGTCTTGAGGCAGAAGAATATGCAGAGTTAGTAACACAAGACGTTGCAGACAGCAGGGTCTTGAGGCAGAAGAATAGGCAGAGTTAGTAACACAAGACGTTGCAGACAGCAGGGTCTTGAGGCAGAAGAATAGGCAGAGTTAGTAACACAAGACGTTGCAGACAGCAGGGTCTTGAGGCAGAAGGATAGCAGAGTTAGTAAACCCAAGAAGTGCAGACAGCAGGGGTCTTGAGGCAGAAGGAAGAGGCAGAGTTAGTACACAAGACGTTGCAGACAGCCGGATCTAGAGGCAGAAGGAATAGACAGAGTTATTAACACAAGACGTTGCAGACAGCAGGGTCTTGAGGCAGAAGAATAGGCAGAGTTAGTAACACAAGACGATGCAGACAGCAGGGTCTTGAGGCAGAAGAATAGGCAGAGTTAGTAACACAAGACGTTGCAGACAGCAGGGTCTTGAGGCAGAAGAATAGGCAGAGTTAGTAACACAAGACGTTGCAGACAGCAGGGTCTTGAGGCAGAAGAATAGGCAGAGTTAGTAACACAAGACGTTGCAGACAGCAGGGTCTTGAGGCAGAAGAATAGGCAGAGTTAGTAACACAAGACGTTGCAGACAGCAGGGTCTTGAGGCAGAAGAATAGGCAGAGTTAGTAACACAAGACGTTGCAGACAGCCGGATCTAGAGGCAGAAGGAATAGACAGAGTTAGTAACACAAGACGTTGCAGACAGCAGGGTCTTGAGGCAGAAGAATAGACAGAGTTAGTAACACAAGACGTTGCAGACAGCAGGGTCTTGAGGCAGAAGAATAGGCAGAGTTAGTAACACAAGACGATTGCAGACAGCAGGGTCTTGAGGCAGAAGAATAGGCAGAGTTAGTAACACAAGACGTTGCAGACAGCAGGGTCTTGAGGCAGAAGAATAGGCAGAGTTAGTAACACAAGACGTTGCAGACAGCAGGGTCTTGAGGCAGAAGAATAGGCAGAGTTAGTAACACAAGACGTTGCAGACAGCAAGGGTCTTGAGGCAGAAGAATAGGCAGAGTTAGTAACACAAGACGTTGCAGACAGCAGGGTCTTGAGGCAGAAGAATAGGCAGAGTTAGTAACACAAGACGTTGGCAGACAGCAGGGTCTTGAGGCAGAAGAATAGGCAGAGTTAGTAACACAAGACGTTGCAGACAGCAGGGTCTTGAGGCAGAAGGAATAGGCAGAGTTAGTAACACAAGACGTTGCAGACAGCAGGGTCTTGAGGCAGAAGGAATAGGCAGAGTTAGTAACACAAGACGTTGCAGACAGCAGGGTCTTGAGGCAGAAGAATAGGCAGAGTTAGTAACACAAGACGTTGCAGACAGCAGGGTCTTGAGGCAGAAGGAATAGGCAGAGTTAGTAACACAAGACGTTGCAGACAGCAGGGTCTTGAGGCAGAAGGAATAGACAGAGTTAGTAACACAAGACGTTACAGACAGCAGGGTCTTGAGGCAGAAGGAATAGGCAGAGTTAGTAACACAAGACGTTGCAGACAGCAGGTCTTGAGGCAGAAGGAATAGGCAGAGTTAGTAACACAAGACGTTGCAGACAACCTGGTCATAAAGGCAGAAGTAATAGGCAGAGTTAGAGACACATGCCAATGCAGCCAGCCTGGACATGAGGCAGAAGGAATTGACAGAGTTGTAGACACATGACATTGCAGACAGTCTAGACATGTGGCAGATGGCACTGACGGAGATCGAGAAACAAGACATGTAGACAGCCTGGACATGAGGCAATATAAAATGACACAAAGTAGTGCAGCTTTACATAGCATAATTACGTCACATACAGGACGTTTCGGCGATTAGCCTTCATTAGCAAACAAACACATACACAAAACACAACATATGGTCACGGAGAAGATCTCCTGTGACTACATTAAGACGTGACGACAGGAATGAGAAGAATAAAAAGATTTTTACAAAATGAAAGCAATGAAGCGAAAATGACAATTGGAGAAAATGTTCCTACTTACCACAGAATTCCGAGCTGTTAATGTCTTCGTTGTCTTCTTTTATACCCAACCGAGGGAGTGACGATGTAGGATGATGACGGTGTGGTGAGTGTAACGATTCAGTGAGCATCTCAGGTATTTGAGTGGAAGTGGTACATTGAAAGAAGGGGGAGGGGCGGAGGCAGGGAGGTAGCGAAAACCTGTGATAGTGGTCTGAGAATGGAAATCAGGTTGCTGTGGAACTATACACCGAACTCAGTCACATAAGTGTGTTGAAGCTGGGGCAATGGTCAACCCAACAAAGGCAACAGTGACATGGTTCTCTTTGAATAATCATATTGTCAACACTCCAACACCAACTGTAAATCTGTGTTCAGAGACTGTGGAAAGAACGCAGGCAATGAATTACCTAGGGATACGTTTTGATCGTAAGCTTGCTTATAATGAGCACATAGACCAGGTGATAACAAAGGCCAAGCGGGGTTTGGCTGCGATGCGGGTGATAGCGGGCACAAACTGTGAGCAGAGCCATCTATTTCTTCAATAGAAAGGATGGAAAGGATACAGAACGAAACAATGCGCATTATTCTTGGATGTACAAGATATACAGCATGCAGGGCGATGCGCTACCTTCTTGATTTTTCAACTATTAAAGATAGAATACAAATTTGCAGAGCACGTGCCTACCTCAGAGTTAATGCAAACATACAACAACCACTGCATAGTGAAATTATTAAGGTGAAGAGCAGCAGGTTAAAAAGAGGAAGGTCGTGGATGGGTCAAGCCGAAGACATTCTTCAACAGGTGTGT
This sequence comes from Cepaea nemoralis, assembly GCA_014155875.1. Classification (NCBI taxonomy): domain Eukaryota; kingdom Metazoa; phylum Mollusca; class Gastropoda; order Stylommatophora; family Helicidae; genus Cepaea; species Cepaea nemoralis. The sequence continues at coordinate 324,665 of JACEFZ010007843.1, read as the reverse complement.
TCACTTGAGGACTTAGAACTTGGCGATGAGTCGGTACAAGTGCCAACAGATTTATGTGCGGCTTTTTCTGTTTGCATACAACTTGACAGAAAAAGCAGACAAGAACACCCGGCTGCTGTGGAGGCGAAAGTGCAAGCGTTGATTTTCGAGAAGTCGTTAAACGGTGAAGCTGTCATTTACACAGAAGAGTCGGTCGTCCGACATGTGAGAAGCTCATGGACCTTTAAGGCACAGGCCGGAGGGAGAATTTGAAGGAGGACTCTTGTGCTTTTATTGAGACCACAAGTAGCCTGACTATGGAAGTCATGGCAGTAAGTAAAGCAATAATATGGCTCGAGACATACATTTACTAGGGCTTGTTTCCTTACCGACTCAATGAGCATGCTCAAGAGGATAGAGATGGGGTGGATCCAAAAGAGTGGTTGCTGTCACTGGAGCGGTCTCGGTTGGCAAAGATTAGTTTCATCTTCGTGCCAGGTCATGCGGGAGTACAAGGAAATGAGCCGGCTGACAAGCTCGCAGGTGAGGCTACTTTGGAGGGCGGATGCGCCATGGACCAGGCTTACATTCTGAATGCTCTACGAGAAGTAAGACTTTTGCGAGAACCAAGTGATGACTGTAAATCTACAACTACGGGCAGACTGCGAGAACAGCAAATTAAAAGGGGTGTGACCAAACAAGAACACTACGCAAGAAACCAAAGAAGATTGATAAATCAACACAGAACTGGTGTCGTTAGCCGCTACATGCTGCGGGATTTGCTGAGGAGGGGATCCGAGCACTTATGGACTGAATGGTTCGATGTGCAATGAGGATAATCTGTCGACTAACTAACTAACTAACAAGGTTGGTGTATGAAGCATGCATTAGTTACTTAGAAAAGTGGTTGAAACCTTTTGATGAATTTCAGTGCTTTGGTCGGATGTACTTAAATAAAACCAAAACATGCATATTGTACTTGAAAGAGAAGGGCATTATTGTAGATGATGTGCAATTATTTGACCAATACTGCAATCTTAAATCATTTGTGCAAGGCAAGAATGAACAGTTTTTTGAAAGACTCTTGCATGAACAGTGGAGTTTATTTTTTCCAAAGTTGCCCAAATACATGTTGCTTTTCAGAGTTACGTAAAATTTGTGAAGTATTCTTTTGTATCCCTGGGCACAATGGTAATGTGGAAAGGGTGTTCTCCTTGATTAATACTCAATGGACAAAGGAAAGGAATAGACTCTTACTCGACTCTGTAAAGGGTATCATTCTCACAAAGTACAATTTGAAGAATCTTACCTGTGAACAGTTTTATGCACATGTGATTGCTAACGAGGATCTTCTACGAAAAGTTGGTTCCTCCGAGAAATATGTTATATAATGAATAAAGACAATAATTGTACAATCGGCTGTTTAAATAATGTTATTTTTTAGCATTTTGAAAAAGACCTCCATTGAATTTATATTTATTTTTTAACATGATTGTTTCCTTGTCGATTCACTAGGAGTAAGATACACTTATTGGCAGCTATTGTAATAAAAATTTTACTGATTGTGGGTTTAATCTGGAACAATTCAAATGAAACATTCAATGTGTCCTCCTTTGTCATCTTTATTATTTTTTTTTTTTTTTGGGGGGGGGGGGGGGGGGATGGGGGACTTATTATGTCTTCCTTTTGGTGCCCACGTACTGGAAACCCTAGATAAGAGTGACTTTTGTGAAAGGCCTGCAAAATGATGATGATGGTGTTTCTAAACTGCTACAGTCTCCAGGTCTTATCTACTGATTGTGATTTTTTATTCGTCCTTTTGGTTCGTCCTTTTTAATGCGCTCATTTGCATAGCATAGTTTGCTGGAAGTTGAGACAAGCCTGGGCACCAGGTCTCAATGGCTTCCGTTGTCGATGCCATCTGTGATAGTGTGTTTCCCAATCGTTATTGTTGCCGTGTGGCCAATCAAAGCGTCGGGTGTATTTTGTGTTTCACAAGAGATGGTGAGTGATAACGGGCTGCTCTGTTGTATTCGTGAAGCCGTGCGACACGGGTCTCCTATTCTTCCACTTGAGATAACTGCACTTGTTTACTCCTATCCCTTGCTGTAGTGAGCCCCACCAGACGGTACAATGGCTGCCACGCAATCTGCAATCTGAGAATCATAGCGGAGCGTCGGTTCTGAAGACATTTTAACATTGGTTCTTCGTGTGACACGTAGGCACGTATTCAGGGACTGCAATGTGGGATATTCTACTTGGGCAGTTGTATTTTCTGTTGCGGAAAACTATATGTTTCTAACCCTTCATGAATCTATATGATTGTCGGATAAATAGTTGATGGCTCAACCCCAAAGAGATCAAGGATCCTCAGTTCCTCTTTCTCAATGTGATCCTGCCCGTTAAAATTAATTTAGCTGTTACTGGCTCAATGATTTGAGACCATTAAATAGAGTTTTTGAGAACCAAGGAATACCTCCAGGAAAACACTGAAATTTTACTGAGTATCCCAAATGTCCTTAGGGGTGGTTCCTTGCCTCTCCTCTACCAACTAAATAATTAATCTAGGGTAATTGCTTACAACAATTTTACTATAACAAGAGAACTCTCAAAAGAGAAAATAACCCGTAATTTTCATCATTTATATATATATATATATATATATATATATATATATATATATATATATATATATATATATATATATATATATATATATATATATATATATATATATATAATGGAGTTGTTGCTTATACATGTAATAACATACAACAATCAATACAGTACAATAACAAGATTATGTGCATATTCTTCTCTAACTAATTATCTATCTCCTGGCTGTGCCACTGTATCATACATTGTCCTCAGTATTGTATCCGGTTTCAATTATAATTATTGGGCCTCTTCTGCTGGCCTAATTCTAATCTGTGGAAAGAAACTGGGTACACCCTGAATGGTCTCCCATCCAGTTCTTGGATCTCGGTAGTATTCAGTCAGTGTAGACTATATTCTTGAGTGTTCTTTTATTTTTTCCGCGGTTTGATTTATTATATCTCACTGTGTTTCCCCACACTTTACCTCGACACTAGGATATGTGATACCTGTCCTGGAAAGGTGGTGAAAATTGGCAGGAAGTTGCTGTGGAATAGTATTTGGCCTCACTATCTCAGCTGCCGCACTCAGTTAAGTGGCTACTGCATTCAGTCAAGCTGCTACTACTACTTTCACAAAGTGCTGCATTCACACAGTCAGGTCTGGATAATGGCCACTACCTGAAATTTTAGCATCCATCATAAATCTAAAAATATCAGCACTATAAACATCAGAACTGAAATGTTCTATATTTTTCTCAAGAACATCACAAAGAAAATACCTAAAAGAATTGTGATCCTAGGAAAATAAACAGTGGAAGGTAAAGAGTCTTGGTGCTCTCAAATAGTTATCCACAACATAATTGGTTGCTCTCCATTCCATATTCCATTATATGGTGTTCAAGTTTTAGACTAGCAGATGTGCAGTTTCATCTTCCCTATGCCTAACCTCAGGTCTACTGGTTAAGTAATACCTTGATTGATTTGGAATTGACAGCTATGTGTCCCAGCCCATTCTGTACCTAGTTAATTCTCTTCTTCATCTTTTTCTATTCAAGAAAAAGGGTCTCATACATTAAGGGCTTTTAAAAACCAGTTCCCATTTCAATGGGTATTTGCTTATAAACATTATAAGTACATTAGGGTATCATTCTTGTTTAGCATTCAGGTGTATTCTTCTTCATTAAATGCTTCAAGTGAGAAGTTTTCTTCCATTCTCATGGGTGTAATATTTATTATTATCATCATCAACATCATCATGGTTTCCTTATATCATTGTAATTACAATCATTATCATTATTCTCACGCTTATGACATTAGAAATCATTACATCATTCTGATATTATCATCATAATCATTATTACATCATTATCATTACATTACAGTCATCATATGTGTTAATAGGAGTGACATGAACTTCAAAGTGGGATTTTGCTTAAGTTACAAACACAGATGCTGGTAGTATGCGTAATGTATGTTATTGGTTGTGTCGTGCTTAGCGCACATAACTAGATGATTATAGCATGAATGATATTTGTTATGCGCCGGAGTGTACTAAATTATTATTTAGTTTATGGGTTAAGCCAAACCAGTTCTCTGGTGATAGTCATTGTCAGGGTCTTGTTTTACACTAACAATGGCTCGTGTTCTCTAACAGGAGTGAAACAATCATACACAGAGAATGATTGTACTCAAACACACGGCGACATAACTGAAACACTTTAATCACACTTCTCAACGGCATTCAGATAATGCTGCGCTCACAATCAGCGACAATGCCACATACATACAATATACAAGTTCATAAATGCATGGAATAAAGCACTCACTCAGTCTCTAAATCAACTCTACAAAGCATACAGGCTTTCTTCCATCAAGCATAGACCAATACATAAATACGTGCACCACTCTCTTTCATGCCTGTCCAGTTTCGAAGTCCTAGACCGTCTGAGCTACCAGCGATGGTTCCTCGTTGGCCCTGCTTTCAGTTCTCGTGCGCTTCGTGCGTCACGCTGACCACTGGCCATCAACTGCGTAGTAGCTGTTAGTCAAGTTCACGGTCGTACTTGGTCGGCGCCTCCAGGCGATGGCGATGGAGATTCTGACAGTCATGGCATTACACATCAAAGTTGCCGGCTATCCTGAGATTGACTGTCGGCCTATACTTCCTCTCTCTCAGCCTGTAACTTCACTCACTCACTCAAACTCCGCATGCATTAGTCAACATATCCATCTTTGCATGTGGGGTCAATTCGCTCACCTCAAACATCATTCATATGTATGGATGATCATTTCACTCAGTCTATAGACACATTGATATTGGTATGGGTGATCATATTGGAATCATTCATCACACATCCTTCATACTGGCATGTAAGGTGGGTAATTATACTTATGTGATTTCCCAATGATAACTTAAAATGTTTACCAGCATTGATATCACAATGAAATATTTCCTTTCACAATCACTCATCATACACATCATATCTTTACACAGAATACATTCACAGCTGTTTAACAATGATGAAACACACATGACACAAGCATGCTCTTCAATGACATAGACATGTGATCATTAGGGACACTTATGAAATTCACCCAGGATTTAGCAACATCAAATCCATGAGTCACCACATGCTCTCATCAAATACATACAATTTATGTGATATACTATAATTCACATTCAGGCATTATGAATTATAATAATTATTGCATGGTGGTTGATTACGCACTATTATGTGGCACAAATATTATTATTCCCCATGGTTGCCAACATTGTAATACATTTGCCTCACCAATTGGATGCTTTAACTCAACACACAAGATTATGATCCCTGTAGAATCTATTTGGTTCTCATGTGTTCATGAATTATAAGAAAACTATTTGTTTGTCCATGTGCTCATGTCAAAAAGTAAATCTAGTGACCAATGTGCTCAAATCTACTTGACTATACACATTACACTAATTTCTCTATCAGTGCTGGCACAGGTAAACTAGTTTTAAATCTTACCAGTGGACACAAGTACCATATGTCCTTACCACTGCACTAAGAATTATAAGTTTTCTTAAGTCTTAAGTTACAACTCTAATTCATTGTAGATTGAGTTTCATGCTTAAGAAATAAAATGTATAACATGTATCTAATGTTTTATACATTAACTAAGTTGTTTAGCTGGGAGAAAATAAAACACTGTAGTTTTCTCATAATGTACAGTTTATCTTATGACTATGATAACTGAGTATAGTATTATTTAGTTTCTACTAGATTAATTTCTTAAAAACTCACCATTCTAAATCATTGTAGATCGAGTTGCTTAAGAAATAAATGTTCAACTTGGACTAATGCTTATACATTACATCAGTTGTTTACTTTGGGAGAAAATAAAACTCACTATGGTTATTCTTAATGAATAGTTTATCTATAAACTATAACAATTAAATATATTATAATTAACTTCTTAAGAACTCACCACATGTGTTCAACAAGTCGACTTACAAACTCTCTTCTGGGAAAAAGACTCACAACTAATCTAAGATTTAAAATAAATTAAATATGGTGTTTACCTTATTTATCAGAATGACTTCAAATGTCGACACGTTTCATGATCTGAATGAGATGCAATTTCTCACAAGCGATGTCGTAGGCTGAGGATTTTCTTTTCTTGTGAATTTTGATTTTGAAACTCTCTCACTCCCTCCGCTATTTCAGGTCGTTTGTCTCATGCTGGCTGATAAACAAACAGGCTGTGTTCCGGTTGTTCGCTGCTATTTATACGCTGGCTTTTCCGGTTCACGTTTTTCATTGCCAATGGGTTATATTAAATCTTGGATCGTACAAGTGTGGAACAAACAATCCTGTTGCAGTGTTCAGGCTTTAATTGTCGACGAGAAATTACAGCATGTTACGTTTGCGAAAATAAAGTATATCACAATGATGTTTACTTCAAATGCTGATATTCTTTGCGAAACACCGAGAATTTTGCGACTAGCATACATCTACACACACATGTACGGGCTTGGATTGTTGGATCAACGCCATAAAGATAGTCACAATGACACGACCCGCAACATCTACAGACTTTTCTAGGAAAGCTACCATCCTATTCCAAAGTTAGTCGAGACGGGAGGGGTATATGTACTGCACTTTATTGTCATAATAAATGGACATTCCTGGAATCGGATAGTGCTTTCGTCATGCGCACTCACGCACAGAGATTTAAATAAGATCATATTATATATATATATATATATATATATATATATATATATATATATATATATATATATATATATATATATATATATATTAGGGGGGGAGGGTGGAGTTTAAAAGGCAAGAAGATTGACTTCATTGCACCGGTGTTATCCCATATGACTCGGTCTCTATCCGCAGGGTGGCCTTCCGAAAGCGTCGCACAAAGCACGAACTCTGTAGCCTCACCGACGACCCCCAGGAGTCTCCGAGAAAATTACACTACTGAACCGAACGAAGGAATCGAACCCACACCCTTCGGAAAACGAGGTAGACGATGTAATCATAACTGAGACTCCCCATTCTATGTGCTTAACTACCAGAGTCTTCAATACCGCTATCTCGCGTCTGCATGTCAGAATAGCTTGCTCAACATGACAGTTACACGATAGTCTACAATCACTTGTCGAACCTAGATATTGTATGTTATAAGAAGTTAGTTCTATATACTTTACAGGATGTCGCAGTTTTTCTGTTTGTAATTTTTTGGCAAGTCCACATAAAGTAGTTTCTCATTGCTTTCTGATCGACCAGCATTCATACCATTGTATGCAAACCAACGCAAGGCGATCTACTTCCAGATTCCTAGCAAATGTGTTTCGAAGCCGGTATAAACGTTTAAGAATTGCGTTCGAAACCTCTTCGCCACAGCGTTGATTTAGCCTAACAACGTCTTTCAGTTCTCGTCCCCCACAGTTATGCGCCGGCAGCCCAGCTTCCCCAATGACATTGTTCAACATACACCAATGTTCTCCATTGAATTGGTTTCTTCACACCACTCGTCTGTCTTCTACACGACGCATCTTTCGAATGTCTGCCCTATTACATTTCGATGGAACGTGACATATATATAGGGGTAAGTAGGTAAGGATCCTATGACAGGTCTAGACATCAGGTAGAGAATTTACGTGGTCCTTTAACAACTTTGCCATCGTATGAGAAATTCAGGATTCGTCCTATTCCAGAAGGTTTTTATGCCAATTGTGACGTATATATGTTGAACAGCTGCAGTGATATTGATACTGATGCAGTACTATATTTCCCATCATTGCAGCTGCAATCAGGTGTACCAGACTTGGGTTCATGCTACAGTCCAGTAAGCTTTGCACCAGTCAGTAAGTACTGCGTAACTCTACATCATTCCATGCGTCAGTAAGACCAATTGCTAATGTTTCTTTCTTCGTTTGCAATCCCTCATACACATCATATGCAAACGCTGCCGCAATGTTGCACGATGCTCCTCTCCCTTGCCTTCAGCTGCAATGGAGTGCGCGAGCAACGGGTTCTCCTCTCCAGTTTCTAAGCCACAATTGTTTCCCTCAACTTGCAGTATACATTATGTAGGGTGATGATTCTGTAACTGCTTAGTTGTGGGAGATGGCTTCCGGGTTTTGCGGCGAAGTAATGAGGTGGTACCACACACAGGTCTATTGGGCTTAGACATTGACTTCTCCTTCAGAAAGCAATGACAAATTATACAACATAAAATTGTCTATGAAAGCAGCCTGGGGTTGATTACAACGCCTTACAGGGGACATGCAACATTAAACAGTAAACAGTCCTCTAGGCAGTACCGTGCAAGTCTGTATACTGGTATTAACATTCCTAACCAATTGCATTACAGCAGCAGTCACTTGCTTTTAGTGGCTGTTATACGCTGTCAGGTCTGTGACATGCCTCTTGAATCTTGTCAACATATATTTTACATCTTGTTTCGGTGAAAGTTCTTCGTATATTTTATCCTTCATGGTATCCTAACAGGGAACTTTTCCAGTTTGAAAACCAAATACAATATAAGCTCGGTGAAATCCACCAGCAAGTGCAAACTAATATACGTTATTGATAGTGCTTCTTCTTATAGTCCATTTCTGCTGGTATGAAGTTTGGGTCTTGCTGTTCACAGCTTTTAGGCACAAAATTGGGTTCTCTGTGTTATATGTGGAGTTCAGTTGTTTTTGAAAGTATTCTGCCAACCTTGCTAGTCTCTGTTGCGGATTAAATAGAGATATATCTCTTTTATTGTTTATGATGGTGGTTGGGTTGTAGCATGCTTCTGTTTCTCATATTATTGACATGTTTATAACATTCTCTTCGGTAGTCTTTGCTGAAGGTTGCCATCTGTTCACTGCATATATTCTCCAGGATTCATCTTTACATGCTCTAATTGTTCGTTTAGCATTTCTTCGTGCAATTCTATATGTAACATAGTCTTGCTCAGATTAAAATATATAATTACATTTTTAACGCTATCTTCTTTCTGGATATAATATACTTAACTTCATTGTACCACCAAACTGTTCTTAATTAGTTGCCCTTCTTAGTTTTTTTTTTTTTTTTTTGGTTACACATTTCAAGTATGTCAAGTATGGCAGGCTTAATAATTGTTCATTCCGTATATACACTTGACTACTCAACAGCTTTTGTATAGCTTTAAACACAGACGCCATAAACAAAATATTGCACTATTTCTTGCCGGGTATATTCCGCTGCATCTCGGCAGGTGCATACTGCAGAGTTATATATCAAGTCATGTTAGAAACGAATGATATATACTTTAGCTGAAATATAATGTACATCCTCGCTGATCTTGCGTGAATGTGTACGACGTTATATCCACGGAAGTCCTTCTGTTGCCTTCATTGCAACGGCTCGATTCGACTAATATATTTTAGTCGATATATTTGAGCAATACAAAATGCAGTCTTCATGTTAATGCAGTGGTTTTTACTCAGCAAATATTTCATGATGACTGAATTCGACGTTGCGTGACCTGTCGACTGCACAGGGATTCCTTTTCCACCCAAACAGGTGTATATATAATAAGTTCGGCTATTCGATTTGTTAATTGTCTTTCCGTCACTTCTCCATGTAAGTTGCTTGGCACTCACACTGGAACTGATACATGCAGTTTGATATGGTGTATGGAGACAATGGTTCTTTCACAGATGGAGTGGGTATCGGGGTGGTTTTATATTTGATCAATGGTTCAGCAGCAAAAAATGTTCAATTTACAAGTATTTTAGGTTGATCGCGTATTCGTTTTAATACAATGTATGTGAAATTAAAATAGACACGTGTATTATGTAATCATCATCAATAAGTGCCATGACTGGGACTATCATACTTCTCCACAGCTTCCGAGCTCCAACAGGATGTATCAGTTCCTGTGCTGACACCTTTCCGTGCCATGACAACATGCTCTCTAGAATCCTCTCTCTCTCTCTCTCTCTCTCTCTCTCTCTCTCCTCTCTCTCTCTCTCTCTCTCTCTCTCTCTCTCTCTCTGTGTGTGTGTGTGTGTGTGTCTTCCTCTATCTTTCTCTCCATACACTTAGGGATTTGTCACGTATTCCAGAATTTCTCCTCTAATTATGTTGTCAGAAAATTACGCCTATCTCTTTCTGACGTTCGTGATGTTGTCTTTGTGTCTGCAAGATAGTTAGATTGCTTATTTTGGTTGTCCTTCGAAGCTTCAAACATTGTTTTGTACAAACATTTCTGTGACATCAAGAGAATGTTTGCTTGTTTATTAATTATTAATTGTCCAGGTGTCACAGTCACGTGTTAAGATATGCAGGAATTCATTGTCCAGCCATCCAGTGACATGCAAGCATTCATTGTCCAGCCACCAGTGATATGCAAGCATTCATTGTCCAGACACCAGTGACATGCAAGCATTTATTGTCCAGCCTCCAGTGACATGCAAGCATACATTGTCCAGCCTCCAGTGACATGCAAGCATTCATTGTCCAGCCTCCAGTGACATGCAAGCATTCATTGTCCAGCCACCAGTGACATGCAAGCATTCATTGTCCAGCCTCCAGTGGCATGCAATAATTCTTTGTCCAGCCTCCAGTGACATGCATTTATTGTCTATGCTGTTCTTCATTTAACAAAATGGAGTTCAGCTTGTCCAACTTTGGTCTTTATATCTGTGATATATCTTCCATCTGAAGCTGTCCACATGCCTAGATACTCGATTGTCTGTACTTATTCCAAATTAATTGCACTGACTGCAGCTGCAAATTTAGACTTGATCCGTTTCTGTGATATTACAATTGCTGCTGACTTCCTGTTACTCAAGCTGAGAACCATTTTTGTCACTTTCTACAACAAATGTTTCCATCATTTTCCGTAGTTCCTTCTGGCTCTGTGGTAAAGTAGTTACGGGCGTAATTTGTAATCCTGCATACCGTGTTCGAAATACAGTTGCGGACGATTTGGCAGCAGACCGCCTAGCTTTTGTTTTTATACAATGGTATGAGTGTCGGTTGTTCAGAAAGTAATACCAAACTACTGAACGTAAACTTGCCAAGAAATTTACAAACAGTTAAAAAATGTCGGGATTGACTACATCGACATGTAAAGAATATGCAACTAACCTTTAACCTTCTGACTTGCTACAATCATGAAGGTGTCATCAGCATAACGAAAATTATTGAAATTATGAGCACCAACCGCGATATATTAAATATTTTCTTAGAATTTATTGTATGCTGACTGTGTCACATACTTGTCTGGCATCTTTCTTTGTGCACTGACATGCTTCTACATGGTTGCTGATTCTGATGGCTGCTGTTTGCTGCTAATACGTGTTCTATAGTATTGGCAGATCTCTGCCATCAATGTTGAGTTATTCTAGTAGTTGTAGAGTTCCCTGGTGTTTCACACTGTCACAAACCTTTGCGTGGTCTGTCAGACATTTGTGTATGCTTGCTTGCTTGCTTGCTTGCTTGCTTGTGTTGCTGGCTTTGAACTCCAGCGTGAAGTCCTGTATGTCGGAGATTGTCTGCCTGCACGGCGAGGCAGCACCAGTCTGCACACCAATAAGCCAGACATGGAACAACGGATACTCACGCAAACCTCAGGTCCTGTATGACATCACACTGATGTTGGACAACAGGATGCCTTCATTTGTGTATTATAAAGGAAATTTAAATAGAGGCGGTATGTTGGAAAACATGACAACATGAATACGTACAGAAATAATGACTTTTTACAGTGCACATTGCAGATATCTCTCGTCGTGAATCGTGTGCAAACTTAAGGCAGAAATGAATATCTATTTTCACTACGGGAAAACATTGTTTTGAATATTTATTTTGTCTAAAGAAATTGTTTCTCTAAGTTTAAAGTCTGGATAATGAGACAAAGAGCAGAAGGGTCGGGCACATAAAGATAATGAACTGTATACAAGCAACTGAAGCTGATCAATGATTTCTATCAGACAATAACAGCCAGACAGGGGCAGATAATGAGACTAACCGTGGAAGCTACCAGAAACGAAAACATATCTGTGTCAACATAACAAAGAATAAGAGAAAATACAATAGGCATAGAGAAGAAATAAATAACAGCGGTCGCATGATTAATCTTGTGCACAGCCTGGTCCTAACAGAAGTAATAATGGCAATGAATAAGAAATAATAGAAGACGCCAAGGCAGGTATTAGCAGAGTCCAAACTGGCATTCGTGCATCTGTACCAGATATATTTAGAAGCTGTATATGTAGGTAATAACAAGTGAGGAATTGTGTGGAAGCTGGAGATTTGGTTTCACAGACGAGCGAAGAGAACATCGTGGATGGATAGAAAGGACAATGAAGATAGCTTGAAAGAAGTTAACTCACATAGAGAACTGGTTACTCGCATCAGAAGACAGTTCACATCCTTTGGACATATCATGAGAAGGGTAAAGCAGGAGTATGTCGTCACAACAGGAAGGTTGGAGGAGAGAAGAAGCAGGTGACCAAAAGACAAGTTTGACATCTTGTCATTGAGGAACATCAGTATCAGAATTGAATGGCAGTATACGAGGCAGAAGGCTGTAGACAGACATAATCACCAACGCCTCACAGCAATAGGCATAAGAAGAGAAGAAAATAGGTAATAAAGATGCCATTCATTAAATTAATAATATCAGCTCTTCTAGTCAACAAGTAAAGATCACATCGATCTGCAAGTTGTGACAGGAAACAACATTCGTGTATGAACAGACTCTTACTCTTCATATCCTCAGCCGATGGGAAGATATCACACCTATGTCTCTTCTGTTTGTCATCCGTGACATGCTTCGTTCAGTGCTCGGTGGTGAAGTGCCTCCTGAGCAAAGTCTGTGTGGGTTGTCAGCAAGGTGGTATTCCTACAAGTCTTCCGCTCATCCATTGGTTTGTGCATGCTTTGTTGGCGTTGCATCTAAAGGTGATTAAAACTCCGTTGAGAAGCAAACACACCAGGGGGCTTCTGAATGTCACAAGAGGTCCCCCCCTCCCCTTTTTTCAAAGTGCACTGGACTGATTTTAGCGTGTGGATTAGCTTTCCCTATTACCAATGTCTCTCGCCCTATGTAACCCACTCCGACTTCTGAGGTATTTGTAATTTACGTGCTCAAGTCAAGAACGAGGAGAAGTCAACATGTTAGTCCAACTGACCAGTGTAGGGGTTGAACCCACTACCTCGGCATCATCACACCGGAAGTTTAACAACAAGCGTTCTTAGACCATTCAGCCATGCACTGGCGATCATGACCCTTCAGCCTACTTTGTCACTGGATATATTCATGAAATGAACGCCCATTGTGTTAATTATTTGCTTCCCAGCTATGTCAGGTATTCACGTGTACAATTCTATGCCATTCCTTGCTTCTCTTCCCTGGCGTGGTTTTCTGTGTCAACTCATTCGTTGACATGTAAAGTAAACACAAATGACCCGTCTAAACGCCTTGTGGCGTATTGGTACAAGGTGCTAGCCCCGTGTTTGTGTCAACCAATCAGCACTCGGCGTGTGATGTGGTCAATATTATAAAGGCCGTCTTTACGTCCAGTGGCATTTCTGGTACCCATTTTAGCATGAGTTAATATTGTTTTCAATGACATTCCTGCATGGGAGCTAACATATATGCTAAAGATATCATTTTAGCTCAGCAAATCAGCAGTGCTGCCTATTATATCGAATGGTTTTGAATTGCATTCAAGCGCCCTGTTTCGTTGTTGGTTAATAAACGTTGCATCTAACAGCGACCTAGCATAAGTATTGTTGTTTTATTGTACATTACATTACTGGGCATATTATTTTACATTTATTGGATGTGTTTATTGTCGTTGCAGATTTCCTTTTCACTGTTCGCCGACCCCCTTTCTCTTCCGCTGCCGCTGTTATGACCTTTAGCATCCGGGTTGGATGGGTCTCTCGACCAGGCTCCTCCGTGGGGCTGTGTATCAGGTGATGCTGTGTCTCACAGTTAGGCTGTGTTAAACGCTCGCTGCACGAACATGCACCATTTATTAGAGATCCTGCTCCACTCACCCAAGGTCATTGCGGTTGTATTTCGGTTCTTTATGTTCAAGACTGGAAGTTAGCGTGGGGGAGAGGTTTAATGTGCTGAGACTGTCTCTCGCGAGTCAGCTTTCCTGCCTCTGATGATGTCTTGTCAAAACTATCTGTCAATATTGATTCATCTACGTTGTCATCTTCCTCCCCCCCCCCCTTTTCCACCTCCCCCCCCCCCCCCCCCCGCTTTCCCGGTACACTTTTCCCATGATTATCTTCCTACATTTTCATAAAAAGCGTTAGGAAGATATTCTTAAAGAAGATAATTAACATAGAAGGTTGTATGCGTGTTAACTAATATAGAGTGATGTATTATGGGATTTTGTTCTGTCGGGGGCAAAAAGAAAATCCTAACCTACACAGTTCGCGGCGACTGCACTAGCCAAGCGGCCTTAATTCCTCAGGCTCAAAGTCCCCTCTGCCATACACCGCAAGGTACTATATTGGCAGTAAATGACAGTTGAGAGTATTATGTTAACTAATATAGAGATGGCCGGTCTCCCTGGCTTCTCCATAATCCCGTATCCTCTCGTGAGTAACGTGACGTACGTGAGAATCGCTGACGATTCTCTCCGCGTCGGTAACTTACGGGGTGTGTGAGCCGGTCGCTCAGAAAGCAATGGCAAACTACGGAGTGTAATCTTGCCAAGAAATCAACAATCAGCTGAAAGATGCTGATGTTGTCTTGTAAAGGATATGCGAACAAAAAAACAAAACAAAACAAAAACTAACAAACAAAATATAGGTCTGTATGTGTATTAACTATATATGTATACTAATATTTTTTTAAATTTACAAGATATGAGAGGACGCGCTATTAGGAGACGTAACATCAATAACATTAGATATGCGGATGATATAGCACTGATTGCAGAAAATGGGCAGGATCTGCAACATTTAGTAGATGCTGTTGTTGCACACAGTTAACAACTAGGGTTAGAATAAAATTGTAAGAAGACACAGATTATGGTCGTCATTAGGATGAAAGAAATGTCACAATGTAATATAAAGGTAAGTGGGAATATTCTTAACTGATTTACTGCCAAACAAAGATTGATGGCAGAAATGGGAAGTAGGGGTATTTCACAGTAATGATGTAACCCCAGCATTTTTAGATGATTGTGATCGCTTGGCAAGTTTGTTTGCCATTGCTTTCTGGACGACAGGCACTTATACCATATTATAAAAACTAATGGTAGGCGGCCGCTACCAAATCGCCCGCAGCCGTGTTTCGAAATGCGTTCGTAACACCTTCGCCACAGATATAAATATCATACTCGTAATTAAAATGTGAGATTTTGTAAATAACAAAAATTAAGAAGAGGTGACAATTATTTAAAAGTTTCACTCACCAAGGCGCTACTTCACTCACTTTGATGTTAATTCAATTAAAGTTACTAATAATGATAACCGCAGCACTTTTCTTCACCAATATAACAAGAACTGCTTCTTAAAACCATCAAGAGACAATTATAACAACATATTGTGAAACACATCATTTTCACACAAAACTGAAGACATCAGGAAAACACGGGTAAGTTTTGTACTCCTTAGAATAATAATTAATATGCACACTATTTTCTTTTTAGTTATAATTATTTAAATATTGTTCAGCTTATGTGTGATAGGCAAAGCAAACTTAGGGACAAAAATGTGGTCCATTAAAGCAAGCATAGTTCGACATCTGGCATCATATGATGACGAACTTTCACTGTTAGTTTTGATTTCCATATGATCACCTGCTATAATAATTTAACTGAATAACTACGTACATGCTATCAGTTTCAGAATCTTTCAAAAAGTCTTTTAAATCAGAATAACTATCACCTAATATTGTTTAAAACAATAATCTGATGTAATCGACGAGGTCGAAAACTAGTGGGCGTTGCCATTTCTAAAATCATAAAATTAACCACATTTAAACAAAGAATTTTTTTTTCAGTTTTGAGAGACTACACACTTCGTTTCCGATAATATCGAAAGAAAGATCTTCTTCCAGTGTAAATTTTTATGTACCCGGCACTAAAATTGCGGAATATAAGGGAAATGAAACAATTAACGCACTGTCAACATTCAGACTATGTCCTGTACCACGGCAGTTTCGAGACGTTCAATTAAGAACATCCGACAAGAATCGCTATAGAAGGGGTGGCCTTTTGCAAACTTGAAAACATACTGACTAATAAAAGGATGTCAATTGCAACTAGAAAAAGAGTGTTGACGTGCTACATAGAGCCTGTACTTTTGTATGGATTTGAGACGTGGACGATGAGCAGACAAGATGAGAAACATCTAAAGACAGTGACAATGTGATTTCTGGAAATTACAAATGGACAGACAACAACAAAAACAACCAATGAGCAAGTCCTGCAAGAGACAAATGAAAGCCGCAAACTGACTGGAAAAATTAGACGTAGACAGACATATATTTTGGGGCACTTTATTGGGAAGAAATAAACTAGAAATCTTTGTGACAATTGGCAAGATTCAAGGGAAAAGAACAGGGGGGGGGGGGGGGGCAGAAGTAAATATCGGGATGGTTTGACCACATGGTCGGGACAAGAGCACAGGGCTGATCCACGACTCTGGTGATCGTATAAGACTTGTCGGCATGACACATGATGAATGAATGCATGTTTGATAACAAACATATGTCTATATTTACGAGGACGAGTCAATAAGTAAGTTACACAGTTCTGTGGGATGGCAGGTAGTTGGTGTTTTCAACAGGTGTCATTAGGTGACAGCAACATCGAACTTTATATTCCCGTTCGTCAGGTGGCGCTAGTTGTCTCATGCGCATGCGCAGCGCATAAACAAAATGGCGACTGTACTTATGAGCGTGTACAGCCAAAGAGCAGCGTGCTGTTGTGCGTTTTTTTTTTTTTTATTATTTGTGGGCAAAAGGACATCCTGCAAAGGACATTCATAAGGAAATGCTTCCTTTTTATGCTGACAAATGTTTGTCCCGTAAAGCGGTGCATAACTGGGTAGAAAACATTCTTCTTCGCCTTGTGCCCAAAAATGCAAGGTTACGCCAGCAGCAGGGGAGATTATGCTGATAGTATTCTGGGATTGTCAAGGAGTGCTTTAAACCAATTTCAAGAAGAAAGGTGACAGTGTGAATTCTGAATCGTTCTGTGAAGTTCTATCAATGCTTCATGATGCAGTTCGAAGAAATCGTGCAGGACTGTTGACTAGAGGAGTGTTGCTTCTTCATGGCAATGCCAGACCACATACGGTTCGATTAACTCAGGAGAAAATTAACCAGCTAAGGTGGGAAGTTCTGGAACATCCACCTTACAGCCCCGACTTAGCCCCTAGCGATTTCCACCTTTTTGGCCCACTGAAAACCCACCTTGGCGGGAGACATTTCGCGAATGTACGCCGAAGTTGAATGTGAAGTGAAAACAGAGCACGCAGTTCTATACAGCCGGTTTGGGAGGACTGATAAAACGATGGAATAAGTACATTAATGTTGGTGGAAATTATGTTCAGAAATATAGGGACAATGTATGTATAAAAATAAACTGGTTTCAAGTTGTTATATTTTTCTACCACGATTTGTGACTTACTTACTGACTTCCCCTAGTATGTTAGCCAGTATAGGAGGGTGTATGTCTGTTAATTAATATAGAGGTTTGTATGTATGTTAACTAATATAGAGGTTTGTATGTATGTTAACTAATATAAAGGTTTGTATGTATGTTAACTAATATAGAGCTTTGGATGTATGTTAACTAATATAGATGTCCGTAAGTATGTAATGTTATGTATGTTAATTATTATGTTGTTTGTTCATCAAGAATGATGATGACCATTCATTTCATTCAGTGGGTTTGAAAGTATGGAATCGTGAGTTCTAAGATGGCTGAAAAGGCCTATTTCGGCTCGAAATGTTCTTTGACAATGTGGGCAAAGAATGCTTGATATTCCAGGAGAAGGATCGCTTGCAGTGGTTATCTGTCCAGCCTTTTCTTCACAGCTCTTGCATTCCTGGTTGTTTCAATCGAGACTCCACCCTTGTGCAATGATGTACGCCACGAATTTCGGTCTTTGGCAATAGTCCCCCAAGTTTCATGATGAATTCCAAAAGCTTTTACTGAGATCTTCAGAGTATCTTTGAATCGTTTCCTCTGGCCGCCTTGGGGGCGTTTACCACAAAGCAGGTCGCCGTAAAAAAATTCGTTTAGGGAGCCTGTGATCTGGCATGCAAGTGAAGTGACTAGCCCAGAGAATCTAATTCTCCATTAGTAGTGTGTAGATACTGGGCATGGACGCTCTTTCTAGGACTTCAGTGCCTGGGATCTTGTCTTGCCATTTAATCTTCAGTAGCTTCCTAGGGCAGGCTGTGTGGAAGTGGTTTAATTTCATAGCGAGTAGCTGGTACACAGTCCAGGTTTCACAGGCATATAGTAGCGTGGATAATACAACTGCTTTGTAGACTTTCAGCTTTGTTTGCAGGCTTATTCCATTCCTGTCCCATACATTCTTGTAGAGTCTGCCAAAGGCCATGCTGGCCTTGGAGATTCTTGCATTCACTTCGTCATCAATTGTGGCAGCTTGGGACACAGTGATGCCAAGATAGGTGAATCTATCCACAACACTTAGTCTATCATTCACTTTGAATATTCGGCACGGTGTGATTATTTCCTGTAGCTGGCTGGTACATAACTGCACGTCTTTTCCAAGTTGATATTGAACCTAAAGATGGCACAGGCATATGAGAAAACTGAAACACTGTGTTGCATGTCTGCCTCTGAGTTGGTGTATAGGCTGGTAATTTTGGTTTTAGCTTTCAATTTTCTGCGAAGAATGACTTGCGCGATGAATTGGATTAAAGTGAGGAAGAGTTGTGCAATTCTTCGATCACACTCTCTCGACTGAGTCCATCTGAATCCAGTGGCAAGACAAGTCAAGACGACTGGAGACGAATACAGGTGCAGTAGATGACCAGGGCGCTCTACGTGCCTTGCCGTTGCTCGTCACGTTCCACAACGTTTCGCAGGTAAACGCCGTCTTGCCCGTTGAATCATCAATGATTTCTTCCACGCTGTCAGCCGAATCCTGTCTTCGTATGCTGGGTAGGCATACTCTAGTTCACCGATTAGTTTGAGGCCGAATCGGCTACCTACGCCTGTTTTAGCCAGCCTGTCACAACTGTTGCCCGTGGGGGGTGACCGCTGTAATAACTAATATAGAGGTTTGTATGTATGATAACTAATGTAGAGGTTTGTTTGTACGCTAACTAATATAGAGGTCTGTATGTTTATGTTTGTTAACTAATATAGAGGTTTGTAAGTATGTTAACTAGTATACAGGATTGTATGTATGCTAACTAATAAAGAGGTGTGTATGTATGTTAACTAATATAGAGGTATGTGTGCATGTTAACTAATATACAGGTTGTATATATGTTAAATAATATAGAGGTCTGTATGTATATTTACTAATATGCAGGGTTGTGTGTGTGTTAACTAATATAGATGTATGTGTGCATGTTAACTAATATACAGGGTTGTATATATGTTAAATAATATAGAGGTCTGTATGTATATTTACTAATATACAGGGTTGTGTGTGTGTTAACTAATATAGAGGTCTGTGTTTATGTTACTAATGTAGAGGTATGTATGTGTGTTAACTAATATACAGCATAGGTATGTGTTTATATCAACTAATATAGTGGTCCCTATGTCATCATTGGCACCTTGCTCCCAGTGTGCATTATCAATGCCTGTATCAATCATGTCCCGTTTACACACATCCTTGTATCGTAGTATAGGCTGACCGTGAGATCTCTTACCCATCTGTAATTCACCAAAAAAGATGTCTTATGGTATTCTACCATCATCCATCCTCCAAACGTGTCCTATCCATCTAAGTCTGTCTGTATGTATGTATGTATGTATGTATGTATGTATGTATGTATGTATGTATGTATGTATGTATGTATGTATGTATGTATGTATGTGTGTGTGTGTATGTATGTATGTATGTATGTATGTATGTATGTATGTATGTATGTATGTATGCATGTATGTATGTATGTATGTGTGTGTATGTGTGTGTGTGTATGTATGTATGTATGTATGTATGTATGTATGTATGTATGTATGTATGTATGTATGTATGTATGTATGTATGTATGTATGTATGTGTGTCTGTGTGTGTATGTATGTATGTATGTATGTATGTATGTATGTATGTATGTATGTATGTATGTATGTATGTATGTATGTGTATGTATGTGTATGTTATGTATGTATGTATGTATGTATGTATGTATGTATGTATGTATGTATGTATGTAATGTATGTAGGTAGGTAGGTAGGTAGATTGGTAGGTAAGTAGTTAGGTAGCTAGGTAGGTAGGTAGGTAGGTAGGTAGGCAGGCATTCACGCTGGTAGGCAGGCAGGCAGGCAGGCATTCACGCTGTCAGGCAGGCAGGTAGGTAGGTAGTTAGGTAGGTAGATAGGTAGTTAGGTAGGCAGGTAGGTAGGTAGGTAGGTAGGTAGGAGGTAGGTAGGTATGAATATAAACAACGATTCACATATATGATTAAACTACTGCTGGCGTTAATGCACGTGAACTCAAGCCTTGGCGACCGTTACCGGCCAACAAAGGAAACTGAGCAGAAAGCCGCTAAATGAGAACGACCTAATTTTATGTGACCGTTAATTAAATGCCACGTGATCCAAGCCAGTAATAATATTAGAGAACTTTTGAAAGTGGCATTCTGCCCGGCTTGATGGCGGCCACGCATGCAATGAATGCAGCATCTGTACAAAGCGGTTTTACTTGCCTGACTGCCTTTCCAGAAAATGTTGGAAGAAAACGGAGGGAACATATACGGAAAGACATGAATTTACTTTTTTTTTTTTTTTTCGTTAAAGGTTAGGGTCTCTTGAAGATTGCCCTGATAGTTGCGTTAACGATCTGGCTATCACTGGAGTGTTGTGA
The DNA here is from genome assembly GCA_014155875.1 of Cepaea nemoralis. Lineage (NCBI taxonomy): Eukaryota > Metazoa > Mollusca > Gastropoda > Stylommatophora > Helicidae > Cepaea > Cepaea nemoralis. The sequence goes on along the minus strand of JACEFZ010007843.1, from coordinate 303,550 downwards.
TAGTTGGGTTGACTATCTGGTTATCATTAGAGTGTTGTGATAGTTGAGTTGACGTTCTGGTTATCATTAGAGTTGTGATAGTTGGGTTAACGAACTGGCTATCAATGGAGTGTTGTGATAGTTGAGTTAACGAACTGGCTATCAATGGAGTGTTGTGATAGTTGGGTTAACGAACTGGCTATCAATGGAGTGTTGTGATAGTTGGGTTGACGATCTGGTTATCACTGTAGTGTTTACATTTGAAATCTCTGTTTACTCTGTCATGTCGTGTCAATTAATTTTCATTCCCTTCTTCTTCATTCTTTTCTAGGGGAGTGCTCACATCTAGTTACGAACGTTGAGACAGTGAGGAGCATTTGTGTGGGGTTGTAGCCGGCTCAGGAGCGGAGCAATTATGGGGTAGCCCGGTTGTCGTGAGGGTGGAACCGTAACTAAGTTATGATCTTCAAATGTTAGTCTGTCCGCCTTTGGCACACTAATAACTTTGCCAAAGCAGCTGCCTTACAGCCACTTCTTTACGATTTCCACCTTTAGTGGAATTTTTAACATGCACAAGATGGACAATGGATCTTCTGTTTTTTATCCTTATGACTTGAGTAAATTTATGTCATAGACACCTCCGTCATGACACCCCCAGCGATAGAATCACTTTGTAAGGCTTACAGCACAACCGAGGAAGCATACGGCTGCAAGTACGGGCACCAACAACAATGGCAGAGAAGGAAGAAACTGGAGCGTTTGATGAAGAACAATCTGTAATAGCATGGGTCTGTGATTTTGTAGCGCCATCACATGTAAGTCTGAATACTATGATCAGTTCTTACTCACTTTCGCAGACGACGAGCCCATTTGTCAGACACGAGTCCGAGTGTACTTATGACTTTATCACCGTATGTCGCTATCAACCTCACCAACGCACATGCTTTGATCATAATGGGAGATGGTAATGTCACAGTGCACACGGAAGGACAGCAACGGGCAAACAAGTGACTGGAAAACGAAGTATGGGAAATCGAAATGAAGTAGAAGATAAACTGATAGCATTTTGTATTGAAAATGAACTGATGATAGCCAATGCAATGCTTCAATATAACATCAGACGGCTGACTTCCTGTCTAACATGACGGATAGGCTGTTGAGCTGTTTAGGACTTCTGGAGTGTTTTGCTACTGGCTTACGCATTTTCCTCATGTTCATTTACATGGTTTCGTCGCCCAACTATTGGGTTAAGTGCCTTGAGCTACACTGTAAATTGTGGATTGCATGTAGAATGTTTTTGCATCTGTCCGGGGTTGTTTATATTGTGAACTGCATATTCAGAAACATGGCAGGCTGCCAGTTGCTGAACTATGGTTATTTCAGCATCAGCATGTGCCATGCCGATAAGCGTGTGCGGTCGTGGTTCACCATCTTACACGATCATCAGTATCGTGAATCAGTCGTTCTTGTCCCGTCCATGCCATGTGGTCAAGCCATCCATATATTTATTTCTCTGTCTTCCCCTGTCCTAGTTGTTACTTTAAATGCCTCTGACCCTGTTTACCACATCATTGAGGGGTAATGTGACACATTATAAGGCAGATGTGGTGAAGGCCCTCTGGGAGCACGTGAATAATCCAGAGAAAGAGATAATCATGGTCAAGAGACAGTTAGTTATTTAGTTAGTTAGTTAGTTAGTTAGTTAGTTCGTTTCGTTCGTTCGTTCGTTCGTTAGTTAGTTAGTTAGTTAGTTAGTTAGTTAGTTAGTTAGTTAGTTAGTTAGTTAGTTAGTCGCAGTTCCAACTTCACAGCAACGGGTCATCCCCATTATGCTCCGTTCCTGTGCCAGTGAATATCACACAAAACGCTCCCCACTGCCCAATGTGAAAAGTGGAAAAGACAGGAGTCTCGACAAACAACAGCCCGCACAGATACACTATGCATAATGCCGCAACCAGAATGTCATCACACCAGTCCCAAACGAAACACCCTGTTCATCTCTGATGGAATCGGCAGTCATTTTCCTATCTGAATGTTTCCTAGATGTTCATCCACACAGTCCACGAAAATACAGTTCATCGCTGATGGCAGTGGCAGTCAACCAGAAGCCTAGCAGTCACGGATTTCTGCATAAGGCAAAAACCGGTCAACTCTGGGACATAGCCACCTGCCATCATCCCGAACATCAGGCAGATTCAAAAGCATTTCACACGAAACTCACAGCTCACAGTGTCGCGCCACGCACTCACTCAGTAGCAGGGCGACGGAACCATCAAGCCTCCTTAGTCGCCTCTTACGACATGCGTGGTAGGCTACAGTGTTGCTATTCTTTGCTTCCCTTATGGGCCCCGGCAACACACGGGAGGGTCAAGAGACAATACGGCATAAATTGGTGATTCAGAGGATCTGGTTGACAGAAAGTTGCCAAACAGAGTTAAAGTAAGACGGACATATAACACTGGTCTACACAGATTTTGGTGCCTTAAATTGTATAGCTGTCCTTGGGTAATTTTGTGTTGCTGATTCCCAAAATGTAATAAGATTTAAAAAAAATTTTTATCATCTCTAATGTTTGAGGTAACTAAGAATGACCTTCTTAGTACGGCACTTGTTATGTACAAGCCCAAAGTTAGATGCCATCAGTAGCATTTTGACTGCGATTTGCATTCATATTATATGTAATTACTGTGTATTTATTGCCTTCATATAAAACACCACAAATTATTAAAACTTTATCACTAGCACTTTTTTTCTCTATAGTCAACACACAGAAAGCTTATTTTCAATGACTTCCTGGAATGCGATATGCCTGGACAGTCATGCTTAAGGGTCCAACAGTAATCTGCCATCATGTGGGCATCCCAAGATCTTTGGTATCTCTCTTCTATTGTTTTAATGTATATCTTGGTGAAATCTTTCAATTGCTCCTCACTAAAGTCACTAACGTCGCCAAGATTCTCGGGAAAGAAATGTAAATGGTTATGGAGGTATATGTTTTCAACTAATTCACAATAATTGTCTGCTTTAAAGGTACCCAGAAAGTTTTGTACAACTAAAACAGATGATGATCAGGCTGCGAACTCTGTTATGTTCATCGAATCAATACAATTTGGATCGTTTATTAACTTTCTAATTTTAGGTCCATAAAAAATTCCAGCTTTAAGTTTTTCTATGCTCAGTTCAGAAAAATGGCTGCATAAATAATTAAAACGGGTAACATTTTTGTTCAGTGCCTTAACAAATTGTTTGATCAAGCCAAGCTTTATACGTAATGGTGGCAGTAGAACGCTTTTTTCGATCAATGAGAGACATGGTGACAATATTTTCTTCTCCAATTTTAAATTCATTACTAACGGCCACTATTTCTGTGTCCAGTATGTATTTTATGTCATGCAGTCCCATAAACATATGAAGCATGGATATTTGGTGAATCCCGCTTGCTGTGTTGTGTTCTTTACAAAAGAATGGAAGAATACCTTGCTCTCTACTGCGATAAAATGCAACCTTTGTTTCAGCAGTCAGTAATTTTTTTTTCTTTCAATCCTGAAGCCAAAAGTTCTGAAGATTCCTTGGAGAGATATGTATCTCGGATTAGATCATTCAGTTCACGCTGGTCGAGGTCTTGAGCAGCTGGAAAATCATCTTAGAAATCACTATCACTGTCACTTGTCGTTCCACACGCCACTGCTGTCTCATCTTCTAGCAGTGAATCCGAAATCTGACTGAAAGTTGAAAATGGTATGTTAAGTCCCTGTGGAACAGGTCGTTTCCATCCATCATGCCGGTAAGCGTGGGCGGTCATGATTCGCCATTTCACTCGATCACCAGAGTCGTGGATCGGTTCAGTGTTCTGGCCTCTACCATGCAACGTGGTCATTCCATCCAGGTATTTACTTCTCTTTCTTCTCCGTGTTCTATTCCTCTCGATCTTGCCAGTTGTCACCAAGAGCTCTAATTTATTTCTTCTCATACTATGTCCAAAAGAGTTTGACTGTCTACATCTAATTTCACTAATCAGTTTACCATGTTCATTTGTTTTTTGTAGGACTTGATCGTTGGTTTTTCTGTCTGTCCATGGTATTCTTTGCATTCTTATCAGAAACCACATTTCCACAGCCATCAGATGTTAGCACCTCAACACTCTTTTTCTCGTAGCAATTACATCTTTTTATTGGTCAGTATGTTTTCATCTTGCAAAAGGCTACCTTCATCAAGGCGATTCTTGTTTTAATCTCTTCAAGGCATTTCCCCATTGGCTTTTATGACTGTTCGGAGATAATTGTACCAATTCACTTGTTTAAGAATATTCCCATTTACCTGGCTATTACATTGTGGTATTTCGTTCTTCCTAGTGACGACCAAAATCTGTGTCTTCTTACAATTTAATTCTAACCCTGTGCAACAACCGCATTTACTAAATGTTGCAGATCCTGTTCATTGTCTGCAATCAATACTGTATTATCTGCAAATCTAATGTCATTGGTGTTTCTTCCTCCTGTCATATCTTGTACATTCCCTCTGATGTGTCTCCACATTGTAGTGGTAGAGAGGCTTGAGTGTTCCAATGACCCCAAGAGCTATGCCGACCGTAGCACAGCTACCAGGTCGGACAGGTCAATGGATAGGAACCAGACCAAGAGAGACACACACCTGCTGCTCTGCAGGTAGACTGGAGATAGGCAGTCAAAAGCAAATCCATTCCCTCAAAGTCTGAATTAGGCGCAGGATGCCACTGCATTCTTGGTCCAGACACATATTCTACGGCTCTCAGCTGAGGAATATGGCTGAACACGTCTAAGTCAATATATCCCTGATGTGAGAGTCGGGTCGATACTCACCCACTGCAAAAATGGTGGTAAGATGCTGAGCCTGCTACATGCTTGGTCGAGACCCGTCTTCCACAGCTCTCAGCGGAGGGATATGAAGGATCTCCCGGATGAGAGGGCCTGGCCGTTACTCGCTCTCTACTGTATTGAGGTAAGGTGCTGAGCCAGCAGCACATGTAGCCTACCTACGCTCGTGAGCGTTAATAAAGGTGAAATAGCGTCCCAATAGCACGCAGTGGTTACCATGCAAGTCCCTATAAAATAAAAAAAGAAAAAGAAAAGAAAAGAAAAAACAAAGAAAAAACAAACAAAAGCTCATTGAGTGAGCGCAGTCAAAGGTGGAAAAATGTCTCATTAATACGAAATGGAACGCTTGGCTAGCCAATCCATTACGTGGAAGTCTGAAGCGAAATTTTGCTGAGTGGATGTTGTCAGCAGACTGATCGTCCCTAGTTTCCCTGGGGAGCGGCCAGTGGCGAACGAAATACCCAATACATGGAAGTGAGGAATTATAGCAGCCATGAGCAGAACGTGACGATTCTTTGGGTGAGCCCAGTATCAGAGCGCTATGTGCCGGCTCTGCAATTATGGAAGTCTCCTTGGATGGCGCAGAATGCCTATGGTCTACCCCTGCCTTCCCTTGAGGGTTGATCGTGATGTCTTTCACCGTTCTACCTTGACCAGCTGAGATGTGGGTGACACCACAACAGAATGGGTCTCGAAACCCCCAGGAAGGCTAACATGATTTTTTTTAAACGCCCGCAGAAGTCGGATGTGCCGGCCTAAAGGTTGCAAATAACGCAAAAACGTCCGAGTGAAATGTCCCTCGTGACCGGAACAGCCTCCGACTATCTAGTCTTCCGAATGTCCTTCGTGCCCAGAACAGCTCTGACTATTTTGTCTTCCGGGCACAGCGACCAGCACATGTTCGAATCGAAAGCTCGCTGAGTGGATGTCGTCTGCAGACCGACCGTTCCTAGTTTATGAGGGGAGCGGTATATAGCGAACGAAATACCCAATACACTGAAGTGAGAAATTAAAGCAGCCGTGAGCAGCACGTGGCGATTCCTTGGGTGAGCACAGTACCAGAGCATTATGTGTTGGCTCTGCAAATATAGAAGCCTCCTTGGATGGCGAATAATGCCCATGGACTGCCCCTGCCTTCCCTTGAGGGCTGACCGTGAAGTCTTCAACCGTACTAACTTGACCATCTTCGATGTCGATGGTACCACAAAAGTGAGAGTCCAACAGGAATGCTAACCTGGTTAAAAACGCACGATAAAGTTGGATGTGTTGGCCTAAGGGTTTTTGCCCAAGGGTGCATAACAAGACAAACCGCAATTTCGTCTGAAAAACACACCGGATAAAGGCAGAAGATGTCTTGTCTTCTTCTTCTTCTTCAGCGTTCCGAGCCATTGAGGTTCTTTGCTGCAGATACAATCCGTCACCATTCGTCTCTCTGGTTGACCTTCTCTTGCCAGTCGTTGATTCCAAGTGCTTGTTGGTCTGTATATATATTATCTCTCCACCGTCTTCTTGGTCTACCTCGGGGTCTACGGTCATTTATTTCCTGAGTATAAGCGAGTTTTGTTTCCCTATTATCTTCCATTCTTTCTATATGCCCCAGCCATTGTAGTCTATTAGCCTTCATGATACCAGTGATTAGCGGGGACTTAAACAGATCATAAATGTCTTTGTTACTTCTTCTTTTCCACTCAGAAGATGTCTTGTACAGTTCTGAAAATATTATCACTATACAAGGAAAAACAGATCTGGAGACATTACACATCTCTGTCTGACACCTCTCTTAAAAGGTTTGGTATTGACTTATTTCATTATCAATTCTGATGGGAGCTTCGTGATTCCAATATATGTTTTTATAAGTCTAAGGTCTTTCCCATCATTCGTAGATCTGCAAGCATCTCTATCATGTTGATATATCTTACTCTAACGAAAACAGAATCTAAATCTGGATATTTATATTTGTTGTGATTTTTTCCATTAATTCACTTATATTGAGAACGCAGTAATAACAGTCATCATAGTGGTTCTTGGGCTGTCTCCAAACCATTGGAATTCCAAATTATGTAAGGAATTAGATAGTAATAGTTATTTTTCCAGAGCCTTATATGGTAGAGTTGTGTAATCAGATTCCAACAGGCACCATTAGTATTGGAACTCTACTCTGGTTGGTGAAGATTAGAACTGAGTGCTTATGGGAATGCCTGAGTGCAATGATGTCGGTTCTTGACTCAACTCAACTCACTGAGGAGGAGGAGATGTTTTGTTTGTAATTTGACTTGGGCTTGAACTTCTAACAAGAAAAGAAAAATGTTGCGAAGCCGTTTCCTGACATGTGTCTGCAAAGGAATAGCGTAATCATCAAATTTTGCAGACCTCTGGGGAAAGTACGATTAGGTGGCCACTTTAACAAGCGGTCATTTTTGGCATCTAACCAGCGTCCGCGCTTGCTCATGGCATCCTACATAACCTAACCCTGGTGTCAGAAATGTTCTACGAATGAAGGCGGCCACATCTCCATGGCGTGTAGAATAGTCTATGAAAATTTTGGGCTGGCATCATATACCTAATACGAATCAAAGAGTGAGAAAGTGTCCTTTACAAACAGAAAGTAGTGGATAGCACGACCATGTGACATCTAGAATTGAAGATATGCTCACAAATTACACACTGTCCCAGTAAGAACTAGCAAAGCGAACATTTCTAACAGTGCATTTCTGAGAATATAGAATATTGTTGCTATCAAAGTTTTTGTTTCTGCCTAATGTCCATAATTCAATCATAAACAGTTAGTTGTTACATAGTTCCAAATGTTGCTGTTATGAAACCGGGACGCAGAGTTGAGGTGAGCGCTCAACCTTGCATAAATACCACAATGGCTCGTGCATTCATCACTTCTGCAGTAAAAATCCAACTCCTGACCTTCACGTGGCGAACTGTTTTAACTAATAGGAGAAGGGGCGGGGCGAGTCTCTGGCGCCGAAATATAACCAGTACGCTCCAGATGTGTATGCAAGTACATGCATGCGCAGACACGTGTGTGTGCCCCTACACATCTAAACTCGAGTAAGGCCATAGTCTGCTCTAGCAAAGGAAAGGTGCTGAAGACGGAGGCAACCAACCAGGAGGCGCACCACAGAAATCAGGATGCCACGCTATTACGCCATGAAATATGTCGACTGCTGCTAAATGTTATGCTGCTCGCACTGCTTTGGACCCCCAGACAGGTGCAGTGCCGGGCCCTATGCCTTAAAAGGGTCCAACCACAGCTAATAGAGGTCCTTCTCAGATGTCCTGTATAGCCAGGGGACCTAAGAATAGAGAGTCTGGCCATACCAAACAAAGACTAAAAATAATGTACTGGAATGCGGAGGGAGTCAGTAACAAAAAACTACTAGAAAACATCTTGGACCAAGAAAAAGTAAGCGTGTAGTGCTTGCAAGAAACTCACCTGAACGAAAATATAGCCGTCAAAATCGGAGGCTACCAGTGTTACCGACCTGACTGAAAGGACAGGCGAAAGAATGGGATACTGACCCTTGTAAAAAAAAAAATAACATCACTGCTTCCCAAATTGAAGTTTACATGGCAGGGACAGAGTATTAAACACTTAAACTTAAGACAAGCAATACAGACCTGCATTTGATCGTTTACCACTGTCCAAGTGACTGCCCACAGGCACCTGGATACACTACCATTAAAAGAAAAGAAAAAATGATTGTGTGTGGCGATTTAAACAGCCACTCGCAGAGCTGAGGCTATGATCACATGCACCAGAGAGAAGAGAGACTGAAGGATTGGCAAGACCAAAATAGATTTATCCTGATTAACATACCTTCTACTCGAGATCATGGCACACTACAACTAATCCTGGCCTGGCTTTTCATTCATCACGACCTGAAGTGGAACATTAAACGAATTGTTGAGAAACAACTTGGTGGCAGTGACCATCGGCCAGTCTTTCTAACTGTAGAAAATGAGCTTGTAAGTGAAAGCAGCACCCTCTTGAGGTAAAACTACGAGAAAGCATACTGGACAATGTACAAGCATCGCGCCAGCATACTGGTTAGAAACCTGAACACTGAGAAAGACATAAATACAGTAGTTGAAGAGTTTGGGAAATGCATACTACAGGCAGCGCGAGAAACAGTACCAAGAGGAGCCCGTAAACATTATAAACCCTGCTGGAGTGGTGAACTGGAACAGTTGCATAATGATGTGGAAGTATGTAGAAAGCAAGCAGAGGCCAAATCTAGCCAAGAGCACCACAAAAAATTCCAGCACGCAAAAGCCGAATTTTAAAGGTCCAAGTTGCAGGCTAGACGGAAAAGCCGGCAGGAGAAAACGGAGTCACTGAACCTTGAAAGAGACAAAAGGAAGTTGTGAAAGCTAATAAAACAACTTAACGATGAGGGCACAGGGAGAAACTCAAAAATTGCAGCTACATAAAGACGGAAAGCAAGCAGCTGACCATTTTGCGGACTCATTCTCAAAAGATAACAATATCGAAATTAGTTCAGAGAAACAACTAGAGATTCGAGAGAAATGGCAACATACTGGACACAGTGAACTACTACATGAGGTTCTGGAAGTACCAATCACAATCAGCGAACTGGGGCTAGCCATGGAGAGAAGCAATTCATGATACCCCTCCTAAAATCAGGAAAAGATAGTTCCATTATCTTTAGCTACAGACCAATTAGCCTCACCAGCTGTCTCTGCAAAACAATGGAGCGCATCGTCAACCTCAGACTGCAGTGGTAAACTGAAAGTTAAAACATCCTTGTGCCACAGCAGTGCTACTCTATGGAAGATCAGACAACCTACCTCTCTCAATAAATTGAGGATGCAATCCAAGAGAAGAAGCTCTGGACGCATGGATAGATCTGAAGTAGGCTTTGACAAAGTCTGGAAAGAAGGTCTGATGAAGAAACTGAGAAACTTTAAAGTCAATGGAAGAATGTACAAATGGGTGAAAGCATACTTGCACAACAGAAGAGCCCGAGTACAGATAGACGGACTAACGAGCAAGAAAGTACTACTGCGTCACGGTGTTCCCCAGGGCGGAGTCTTGTCCCCCACACTTTTTCTAATATTCATCAATGATCTCGTTGCTAATCTACCGCATGGAATTAAAGCGGCAATGTACGCCGATGACCTGGTTCTATGGAACACAAATGAACATGCATCAGTGGCCACCAGATCACTACAAAAAAGCTGTAGATGTATTTGTTGCATGGGCATAATAGATGATGTGACGGCATAACCTATGACAAGTGAAGCACCACTCTATTTACCCTCTCTCCAAAACAACAGGCAGGGATCATCCAGATAAATGGAACACCCCTAAGAGAAGATAAGGAACCAACATTCCTTGATGACAGGCTGACATGGAGAAAGCGCATCAACAAAGCAGTAGCAAAAGCCAGAAGAAAAATAGCCATCCTGAGAAAGCTACGTGAAACTACATGGGGGCGAATGGGAAAATACTTAGCAAAGTTTATCAACAGAGCATACGACCACACCTGGAATAGGGTCAACTGCGTGGTGTTCGGCATCATAAATCACACCTCAAGAGCTGGACAAGGTGCAAAATCAGGCACTTAGATTCACCACAGGAGGGATGAGATCAACCCTTATAGTGGAAATGGAGAAGATGGGGAGGACACAAGCACTGAGTGAGCGCAGAGATACGAAAACGATAATACAAGCAGAATAGTTCCTCAGCTGGCCAGACCACTCTATGAAGAACAGATTTGAAAACTTAGCTATGGGGCGGTTGAAAAGAAGTAGTTTTACCCACTAGGTCAAACGACTCTGAAGAGAAACCACCGATCTTCCCACAGTTGATATCCCACTGACAACTACCAGAGCGAACTCCGTAGAAAGATGAACAAGACTTTCACTGCAAATCCAGACAAAAGTGAGAGGAATATTTGACAAGGAAGAACAGAACAGTGTACAGCGCAGAACAGCCACTCTCAGCTTCCTTGATGAAGAATACCCACAAGACCTCTGGATCCGAATCTACACAGATGGGTAAGCACAAAATGCTGTTCGAAATGGAGAAGCGGGGGTGTACATAAAATACCCAAATAATACTAAGGCCAGGGCCAGAGTACCAACAAGAAAGTACTGCCATAACCATGATGCTGAAATTGAGGCAATCAAGATAGCAACAGAGAAATTACTAAATACTAGCCAGTCACATTGATTACCTTTCTATTTCACTGCTAATTATCATAGTTTTTGTTTTTTGGATGTTAATATCAAAGCCACATTCTGCACAGTGTCTGTTTACTTGTTCCACTAAGTCTTCTAGCTCTTCCTCACTTTCTGCTAGTAACACGGTATCGTCAGCATATCTAAGATTATTTATGATTATTCCATTGATGTTGAGTCCAGGCATTTCAACTAGTTTTAAAATGCTTTCTGTGTATAGGTTGAAGAGGATAGTACACATCCTTGCCATATTCCTCTTTTTATCTCTATAGGCGACGAATAGTTATTTCCGCATCTAATAGACGCCACTTGTTCCCAGTACAAGTTACTAATAAGTCTGATGTCCTATCCGTCTGCTCCTATATCTTGAAGACACGTATTTAGTCGTTCATGTTATACCCTATCAAATGCATTCTTGAAGTCTATAAAACAAGCATATATACTTTTTAGAACTTCTATATATTTTTCAATTAACATCCTCAAACAGATAGTTGATTCTCTGGTGCCGCTGTTTTTGCGGAACCCAAATTGTTCTTCAGCGACTTCCTCATCTATTTTATGTTGAATTCTTTCTTGTATGACCTTGAGTAGTATCTTAGTCATGTGGCTGATTAAGCTAATAGTTCTGTAATCCTCACAGTCAACAGCTCTTGGCTTCTTCGGTAGTGTGATGCAAATGGATGTTTTGAAATTCTTGTGGATGTACCCAGTATTATATATATATCATTACATAATTATATTATAGTTTCAATGCCAAAGCTGGATAAGGATTTCATCATCTCTGTTGTTATCTTGTCAGGACCTGTAGCCTTTCCTTCTTTCATCTTTTTAATAGCCTTTTCTACTTCAGCCGTTAATATTTTTGGTCCGTCTAAAGTATTATACAATGTTGGTCTATTGACCCTGTTGTCCCAGAATAAATTTTATGTGTACTCTCTGTCCATCTTTTTATTATGTCAGTGTTATTAATTATAATTTCTCCATTGTTTCCTCTGATACAACCGTTTCCTGATATATTATTTTTCTTCTTTGTAAATCATTTTATATGTTCATGAAATTCTTTCGAGTTGTGTTTTATTTCCAGATCCTCTATTTCTTTGCATTGTTTCTGCAACCACTCTTCTTTGGCAACTCTGCAAATGTGACGTATTTCTCTATCTATTAATATATACTCTGGAGTGTTCTTTGCTTTCTTTCTTTGAGACATTTTACTCAAGGTTTCATCGGTTATCCATAATTGTTCTTTCTTATTTATCTTCACTGTCAAGGTGGTATTTGCAATCTGTATACTGGTGTTTCCACTTTCCCATTTTGTATTAATTTTATCTTAAGGATTTTCACGTCTATATTGTTCCATACTTTCAACGATTAGCCCATCATATCTATTTTTTACTTCAACCAGGTATAGTTGACTTATTTCTGGTTGTTTCAATGCCGATATATCTACTTGAGGTGTCTTCCATGTCCTTATTCCTGGGATTTTAAGTTTTATATGTATGAGTTGATATCAGGATTATGTCAGAGTTTATATCAGCACCAGGGTATGTTTTGACATTTTTAACATTGTTTTTAAATATATTTCTAATCTGAATAACGAAAGCACAAACCATGGAATGTACGATTTATTGCCTGGCATATTTTGCTGCATCTCGTCAGGTACATACTGCATATGTCACACAACGTAGAATAAAATAATTATAGTGCATTCACATTTGTTTGCCTCCATATAAAAATCCATATCTCAGTAACCAACTGAGGGAAAACTATGAGATTTAGCATATAACCTTATCATCATGTCCACCCAACAAAAAAAATTTTGTTCTGGAGATTGTACAGCAGATTTCAATGTGTGTTTATATGCGGTATGTAATTTACGGGTCAGAGATTAAGTTCATAATTTTAACTGTATTACACCGTAGCCAGACAATCAGCGTTCAATGTTGAATATTCTACGTGTTTCACGGGATTGGCCTTATGTCAAGAACCCCGCGCTGTTTAAACTGGGACTGTTCAGAGGTGTCGTCAAATGTGGGTTGTTTCATGAAACCTGATTATTATTTTTTTTTAATCTTAACTCTTAACGCTAACATTGAAATGTGTGAATATTTTTCAATGGGATTGAATGAGAAATTGTGTATACACTTCAAAGCATCGCTATGAAGTTGTATACATATTTTTGTATAGAAGCTGATCGCAGGAAACTGTTTTATACTATTACAAATTTTGAAAAAGAGAACAGTGCATGCATTGGGTTTGAGTAAACGGTCATTTCGTCGATGGGTGCAAGAATCTGGAATTAAACCACCACGCAATAACCAAACGTTAGTGTCGTAATAAGTGTCGTCCCTGGTGTGAGGGGAATCAACACCCACATTCTTTTAACTCCATATCATTATCTTGAGGATCTCTTGGATCTCTGTCCACAAAACCCCATCAGTCTTTGGATCACTCTCTCTCTCTCTCTCTCTCTCTCTCTCTCTCTCTCTCTCTCTCTCTTTCTCTCTCTCTCTCTCTCTCTCTCTCTCTCTCTCTCTCTCTCTCTCTCTCTCTCTCTCTCTCTCTCTATCTATCTCTTCTTCTTCTTCTTCTTCTTCTTCTTCTTACCACTGGACCATGCCCCCTCTCATTCTTTTTCAAAACATACATCACAACTCTAGCTTCTAACAAAATGACAAATTAATTTATTAAAGAACAGTGTCAGGAATGTGCAAAGTGTGTGTGTAGAGTGTCTGTCGTATAATCTAGGGTGTATGCAGAATCAGACCGAACAGCTCAGGATCAAAGACTGCTTTCATCACAGTACCGGCCACACAAAAGCACCATATATCAAGTACAGAAGGACCTCACCAAATGATGCGTCTCTCCGGCCAGGTGTCGACTTCCTCCAGTGGCTCTTGGATAGTCCGGATGCCTGGTCACCACTGGTGGATGTAGTCCAATACTGATCATGAATCTGACACACACAGTGTAATTAATATGTCACTAAAAGTTCTGTGATCTGATAACCCTTGTACAGTAAAATAAATGTTTACTGTCACTTTGAAGCAAAATGTTAATTATTAATTTCTCACAGGAATTCACCATTTGGAAAACGCAATGTTGATTGTTAATTTCTCTATATAAATTCTATTGTCCCTGTTACTGATGGTATTGTAAGTATCTTCACTCTAATATGATGAGAACTACCACGGAGGAATCACTCTTAGATGATCGTCGGTTCCTGCTCAGCAGAGGCCAGGTTCTTGCAGACCCTCTGGGTTATGGGCCCAGTGCAAAGGCCGCTGAGTAAAAACTGCCTTCAATGATCGAGCCATAATCTTCTTCTATGACTTGTCTGCTAGCTTTTTTTGGAAAACATAGTGGAATCTGTTGAAGAGAGAACACCCGGTGAGAGCAACGCGATTCCGACCTTCATTAGGTGAGTGTAGGCCGACGGCCGCACTCAGATATTTAACAGAGAATTAAACTCTGCCATAAGGCAGAGGAGCTCATCATATCGGTCTGAGTCATGGTAAGACAAGGAAAGACCGTGGTCTCTTTCCATAATCAGAACAGGAACATCAATCACGTCCTTGTTGCCTCACAACATTTGGTCGACTCCCGCCAAAGGTGTTTGTCCAGACAGTTTTAAAACTGTGTCTGAATGACGTCACAAATCTGACTAGACACTAGGCGTCGAGAATCTATTTTTTTTCTCCTTTTCCGACTCGATGTAAAAAACCGGCAGGCTGTCCCGCTTTGATCTGGGGAATTGTTCCCGGTACTCCAAAAAGTCTTGCCGGCTTGTGATCTGGAGAAATCTTTCACCCACAACAAAAGATCTTGCCGATTCTCATCAGGACAGCCTTTCCCCAATATCAAAGAATGGCGGCTGCCTGTAGACGAATGGTGCGACAGTCTTTCATCGATCGACAACTCCAAGAATTCCGCGACAGTTAGGTAGAAAGGTTATTGTAGACAGTTTTGACAAAGATTTCATAAGGCGAGCAATTATAAACATGCTTTAAAAAGTCGCTTAAAAGTCGACATGATCGACTTCATTGCACTGGGTTCTATCCTATATGGCTCGGGCTCTTTCCTCAGCGCAGAAAGCATCGCACAAAGCACGAACTCCGCAGCTCTAGCGACGACCCATAGAAGTCTCCGAAACATTTAACTCGTGAACCGAAGGATGCGGCCCGGAATCGAACCCACAACCTTTGGAGCCCGAGTCAAAAGGCTTGACCATTTCGCCACGGAGACACCTAAAATTATAAAAAATTTGGATTTTATGTCAAGGATTATCCAGCATTATAAAATGCTGGATGCCAAAGAAATAGGGACTTTAAGAAAACTTAGGGTTTGGTTGAGAAAGAACAATAACATAGAGCTACCCAAAACAACTTTGTGGAATATTATAAGGACATTATCTTCACTTTTAGAAAGTACATAGGGAGGTAGAAATATTCTTTGCGAGCAACCGCATTTAGGAGCCATGAGAAGCAGATACCTACGTGAAATAAGGGAAATGCGAAAAGAAAATTATGGCATAGTGTATTTGGATGAAATGTGGATCAATGCGCACCACACAAGTGATAAGGAATGGCAATCAGTGGATGGACAGATAAAGCGATATGTGCCCAGTAGTATAGGACAACTTTTGGTCATGGCCCATGCTGGTAATACGCATAATGGCTTACAACATAATGTTGGGATCGTGTTCGTATCAAAGCATACAGACAATAGGGAATTATCGTAATAAGATGAATGGTAATGCATTTAGAGATTGGCTCGAGAATACTGTGCTTCCATCCCTAGACAGACCGTCGTGTCCAATTATGGACAATGCATGATATCAATGTTGTTGCCCAAGAAGACAAAATACCTACAACATCGAGCACAAAGGGAGCAATAAAGATATGGCTCCGAATGGAAAACATACCATTTCCAGAAACGTATTTCTAGCTAGAATTGTTGTCCCTTGTAAAACAGACGCCAAAAAGCAAGAAATATCAAATAGACAAATTGATAGAAAAGCATCCGCCTTATTTTAACCCTGTAGAACTTGTGTGGGCTAAAATTAAAGGACAGGTGGCAGCTGACAATACTATATTCAAATTGTCTGACGTCAAGATACTAATCCAGTCTGCGCTATTAAATATTGATAACAGTTACTGGAAAAATGTGAGGACCATATGTTGAAAGAGGAAGAGGATTATTGGAGAAACGATGTATTGAATTGTATGCAACCGAGAGCAGTTATCAACCTACTGGAATCGTCCGACACAGATTAAGGTCTGAGCAGATCGCAGACCTTAATCCAGGTGCACGCTTACTGGGATATTTTGCTCCAACTATTCAGACGAATTGCAGGCCCTAAACATTACAGCATCAGCACAATGTCAATGGCAAGAGTTTGCATTCGACAGTGATGAATTTTCAATTCCGCAAGCCCTCAACGGTAAAAAACAACTGGTATTGAAAAAAAAAAAAAACACTAAACGCATTGAATACAACAGAAGAGTAATATTGCGGTGGAAACTGACATATTGTGGCATAACAAGAAACGTGAGAGCAAAAACGTTGTCAAATTAGGGGACAACACACGTGCATACGAATCAATCTATAAACTTCAATGAAAAGAGGACCAACTTCTTGGTCATTAAGAAGAAAGCCCACTACAGAGACACTGACAACTATTTTCATAGTGCAAAACAGGTAATCATGTTCCGTCTCTGAACAGTAAACAGCAGAGTAGACAATATTTCACGAAGACTCAAAGCGGGTCTGTCACCCATGTGTACGTGTGAACAAACTACACAGACAGCTGAACAGATCCTTAAAAATGGACACATGATGACTAAATTGGTAATCATTTCTGGTCACTCCATACGCACATTAACGCACAGCTATTTGGAAGCTTTCACGAACTCAATATAAAATGCTAAATGCATCCTAGTAACATGAATACTTGTGTACAATTATTAAATAGCAGCTGAAGAAACACGAAGGAAATGAAAAATAAGGTAATAAATATATTCCTTCTACTTTCCTGTCAATTTACACATTATTTACCCCATGCCTCTGTAAATTCTCTGTCTTTACTAATATTACACATTGCACCCCTCTCAGGAGTCTCCGTGGTGAAGTGGTCAAGCCTCCTGACTCGGGCTCCGAAGGTTCTATGTTCGATTACGGGCCCCGTCCTTCATTTCACGAGTGCATTTTTTCGGAGACTCCCGAGGGTCGACGCTGGAGCTACGGAGTTCGTGCTTTGTGCGACGCTTTCCGCGCTGCGGAAAGAGACTGAGCCATATGGGATAAAAACCCGGTGCAATGCAGTCGACCCTGTCGACTTTTAGGCTACTTCTTTTATTGCACCCACTCCCATGTGAATCCGGATACGCCTTGAGTCGTCATCGGAATTGGCGGGGCATTCATTACTGTAAAACAAGTTTGTTAGCGAGAAATTACTAGTTTTTCACCAAAACATCAAAGAAATGTCACCGCTTTCGATGATTTAAGTTGTTTTTGGACCTATCAAAGACATATTCCTTCGGTAGGGCAGGAAAAAGTTTCATAACGATGCAACAGATAGTTTTCAAAATAATTGATCGTGAATGATGGCATTCATTTCCGGACAAACTATAGATACCTCGTCCAAGCTGAAATGTACACATGCTCGCACAGTAATATCAACTGTTTACCATGGTAGTAATTTTAAAATGACTACCATGTTTTTTCTGTTTGCACAAAATTGGTCAATGCAGATGAATCATTAGGGCTTCTGCAAACTATAACAAACGACTATTTTGTGTATGAAACAACGCGCGAAAAGCGTTGTCTCTATCATTACATGACCGGTTTCCAAGACATGACGTGCAATGGACGACGCCGGAAGTTCATAATTGTGGTGTGTCAGTCTTCCCATGATCCCTTCGCCTGTGAGTAATATCTTGTCAACCCAGTTTAGTATGTGTTCAACAAACCTTCTGTGTAGCTGCCGCTCTGTTCTGCCAATGCAGGTAGACTCGCACCTGCAAAAATTCAAGATTGGTGAATCAGCCATGTAAGCATGTGGATTGGCGACGCATACACCTGAGCACATCCTCTAAGACTGCCCAAAATATAACATATCTAGGCAAACCTTCTGGCCTAGAGAGACGACAGTGGAAGATAAACTCTATGGAAGGCTGAGTGAACTAAAAACAGACAGTTAAATTCAAACAAGATACAACATTGCAGTTATAGACATATTTCGACCGAACGAAAGAAGAAGAAGGAGGAGGAGGAGGAGGAGGAGAAGAGGAAGAAGTTAGTTGCATACCCTTTATAGCTCGACGCAATCTACGTCAACATGTATTGGCTGTTTGTGACTTATTAGACCATTTACATTCAGTAGTTTGCCAGTGCTTTGTTAAAGGCAAACGCTTCATATATATATATATATATATATATATATATATATATATATATATATATATATATATATATATATATATATATATATATATATATATATATATCAGTTATCAGTTATCAGTTATCAGATGGGGTATCTTCATTGCACTCCGGACAGGTCCATAGGTGCTCAGATCCTCCCCCCAACATATGCATCAGCGTCCGGTGGCTAATAGTGCCAGTTCTGTGTTGGTTGACGAGGCACCTCGTTTTCCCAATGTACCTCTCGCGCTTGGCCGTGCCGATTCTTACTCCCAAGTCTTTCATCCTGGACAGCGATGTGGATTCACTGACGTCAAAGTCCTCTGTTCTCGCCATATCTTTAAGGGCGTTAATAACATCGGCACGATCCATGGGCTGGCCATCTACAGGGGTGCAGAGCCAGCCAGTTTATCAGCTCGTTCATTTCCCTCGACTCCCGCATGTCCCGGGACGAAGATGAAGGTGACTTTACGGACAACAGACTTCCGCAGCGACTCAGTCCACTGTCTACGTACAGATCCAGCTTCGACCTTCTGAATCATGCTCATTGAGTCACTTAGTACACACACGTTGGTATAATGCTGTGATTCCAGCCATATAAAAGCCTGTGTAACTGCCATCACCTCCATCGTCATGCTGCTCGTGGTCATAGAGTGGGCACCACTGGATTCTTGAACGGTTCGGCCCGCTGAACGGGCTGTAAATGCCCACGCACTTCTCTGCTGCTTTACAACAGATCCATCTGTATAGATGAGCACTTCGGGGCTATCTGAGTGTTCATAGATGAGCGCGTTGACCTCTGCATTGACAGCGGCAGGGTTCTGCTCTCTGCACCGTCTGTCGAGTGTGATAATGCAGGAGAAAGTGCACTTAAAAGCCGGAGGCACCGGCACCCATTCCTTGCCGGGGTTGATACTGGTAAGACTGCAGACCTGTCTGACGACATCTTCCGCCCGACCCATCCATGATTTGCCCCTCTTTAGCCTGTTACCCTTTTCTCTGAATATAGCATCATGCAGAGGGTGCTGCTCATCTGCACTTATTTTTAAGTATGCACGAGCTCTCCAGATCTTGATCCTGTGTTCCATTGTCAGGAAGTCAAGGAGGTATCTCATTGCTACACAGCTGGTGTCTCTCGTGCAGCCCAAAATGATGCGCATGGCTTCGTTTTGTACCTTTTCAAGTCTTCCAATCTGTGTAGGGCTGACAGTGAGGACTGGCCAGGACATACTCGATGCGTGAAAGCACCAGTCCTTGGAACAGAAGTATTAGCAGTCTGTGCTCGATATTGGCAGTCGCCATGACTCTCATTGCTGACAAACCTTTCCAAGTTTTCGTTATGACATAATCGACATGATCTCTTAAGGACAGACTACGATCAAGCCTCACGCCAAGATATGTCATTGACTGGGTTCTGCTCAAATGCTCCCATCCATTCTTACTGCCGGCAGGTCTGTGTTGGCAATATGGTTGTTAAGGGAGAACCATGTAACCGATGCCTTTGCAGGGTTGACAAGGGCACCGGCATCAGCACACCATGAGGAAATTCGATTTAGTTCGCCCTGCATACCATTATATTTATATACGCAACAAAATTTTTATATATATATATATATATATATATATATATATATATATATATATATATATATATATATATATATATATATATATATATATATATATATATATATATATATATATAATTTTGTTGCGTATCCCTTACGGGACGCTGCAGTCAACACTAGAATTTTTCAGCTGCTGTTGATGTACTAGGCAAGTGATCCGTTCATTAGTTTGTGATTGCTTTCTGAACGCCTGGCTCCCATACCAGCACTTTATAACACAACGCGACACGGTCTGCAGCACAAATCTGTCGCAGCTGAGCTTCGAACGCTTGGTACCAGGCTAACGAACCGCGTTCGCAAGCCTTTTGACACGGAGACCGGCTATGTGTAATGATATATATATATATATATATATATATATATTGTCAACACTCCAACACCAACTGTAAATTTATGTTCAGAGACTATGGAAAGAGAACGCAGGCAATGAGTTACCTGGGGATACGTTTTGATCGAAGCCTTGCTTATAATTAGCACATACATCAGGTGATAACAAAATCCAAGCGAGGACTGGCTGCGATGCGGGTGATCGCGGCCGCAAATTGTGAGCAGCGCCATCTATATCTTCTGTACGGGGGGCTGGTCATGCCTGTTTTTGAGTAAGCGATGGCGATCCTGACTCTCAGCCATAAGCAGATAGAAAGGATGGAAAGGATTCAGAACGAAGCTATGCGCATTATTCTTTCATGTACAAGAGATACAGCATGCAGGGCGATGAGCTACCTTCTTGATTTCCAACCATTGAAGACAGAATACAAATTTGCAGAGCAAGTGCCTACCTCAGAGTTAATGCAAACACACAACATCCACTGTATAATGAAATTATGAAAGTGAAGGGCAGCAGGTTAAACAGAGGAAAGTCGTGGATGGGTCAAGCCGAAGACAGTTTTCAACAGGTGTATTTACTTGAGGACTTAAAACCTGGCGAGGAGTGGGTACAAGTGCCAACAGATTTCTGTACGTCCTTTTCTGTTTGCATACAACTAGACATAAAATGCAGACAAGAAAATCTGGCTGCTGTGGAGGCTGAAGTACAAGCGTTGATTTTCGAGAATTCGTTAGACGGTGACGCGGTCATCTACACAGATGGGTCGGTCGTCCAACATGTGACAAGCTCATGGGCCTTCACGGCGTGGGCCGGAGGGAGAATTGTGAAGGAGGACTCTGGTGCTTTTGTTGAGACCACAAGTAGCCTGACTATGGAAGTCATGGCAGTAAGTAAAGCAATAATATGGCTCGAGACAGACATTCACTAGGGCTTGTTTCCTTACCGACTCGATGAGCATGCTCAAGAGAATAGAGATGGAGTGGATCCAAAAGAGTGGTTGCTGTCGCTGGAGCGGTCTCGGTTGGCAAAGATTAGTTTCATCTTCGTGCCAGGGCATGCGAGAGTGCAAGGAAATGAGCGAGCTGACAAGCTCGCAGGAAAGGCTACTGTGGAGGGCGGACGCGCCATGGACCAGGCCGACATTCCGAATGCGCTACTAGAAATAAGACTTTTGCGAGAACCAAGTGTTGACTGTGAATCTACAACCATGGTCAGACTGCGAGAATAGCAAATTAAAAGAGGTGTTGCAAAACAAGAACACTACGCAGGAAGCCAAAGAAGATTGATAATCCAACACAGAACTGGTGTCGTTAGCCGCTACACGCTGAGGATTTTGATGAGGAGGGGAACCGAGCACTTATGGACTGAATGGTATCATGTGCAATGAGGATAATCCTTCGAGTAACTAAACGCTTCATATAATTGAAAACAACAAACAGCGTTCCAAATCGCTACCATCTAATTTCGACCCTGAATTCGGTATGACGGGAACTTATGAACCTGCGCTTTAGTGTCCCTTCATCCACAGATGCCAACACTCATTCTAAGACTTGAAAATATCAGGGTTTCACTGACTGCATACCTAACTAGATACAGTAATCATATAACAGTTGCACTTCTTTTTCTCTGTCTCGTTCTTATTCCTCCGCCTCGTCAGTTGTTTTATTATTATTATTATTATTATTATTATTATTATTATTATTATTATTATTATTATTATTATTATTATTATGCTCCAACATCATAAGGGAAGAAATACAAACTAGAATCAACTCTGGAAATAAGATATACTATGCACTACAACATCTACTAAAATCAAAGCCGCTAACTCGTAACACCAAAATCACAATATACAAAACACTGATCAGACCAGTTGTGCTGTATGGCTCTGAAACCTGGAGTACAACGAAAGGAGACGAAGCCTTGTTACAAACCTTTGAGAACAAAATTTTAAGACGCATCTTTGGACCCATTAGGGATCCACAAAGTGGAGAGTGGAAAAGAAGAAGTAACAAAGACATTTATGATCTGTTTAAGTACCCGCTAATCACTGGTATCATGAAGGCTAATAGACTACAATGGCTGGGGCATATAGAAAGAATGGAAGATAATAGGGAAACAAAACTCGCTTACACTCAGGAAATAAATGACCGTAGACCCCGAGGTAGACCAAGAAGACGGTGGAGAGATAATACATGTACAGACCTACAAGCACTTGGAATCAACGACTGGCAAGAGAAGGTCCACCAGAGAGACGAATGGAGACGGATTGTATTTGCAGCAAAGAACCTCAATGGATCGGAAAGCTGAAGAAGAAGAAGAAGATTATTATGCTTCTTCTTCTTCTTCTTAATCTTCTTCTACTTATTATTATTATTATTATTATTATTATTATTATTATTATTATTATTATTTCTCTTCTTCTTCTGTTTATTATTATTATTATTCATCTTCCTTTTCTTTTTCTTCATCTTCCTCTTCTTCTTCTTCTAGTCCAACTTGCGTAGATCCATCAAGACATGAAGAGAGTTCAGACACGGGCCTCAGCTAGGCCGCTCTTGCAGCGTCCCGTGTGTACACAACGTGCTGCCTACAACTGCTGGGTAGATATTTAACGTCGGTGGTCGCAGAGAAGCAAATAGAAACAGTAAATTGATTAGGAAAGCTACGCGTAGACAGTCAAAGTTGGGTTATGTTATGAGGCGTATTAAACTGGAAAACTTAGTGACAACTGGTAAATCATCTAGGGAAAGAGCAAAGGGAAGGCAGAGAGATAAATGCCTTGATGGTTTAGTCAAATGGCATAATCTGGATAAGAACCGACTTAATTCAAAACTCCGGTGATCGTGTGAGATGGCGAACCATGACCGCTCACGCGTATCGGCATGGCACATAATGATGATCCGCCGCAGATAACATCAAATGTAAGTTTTTTTTTTTTTTTTTTGCATATTCTATTTACAGGACATTACTGTGAACACCAGCATTTTACCGCTGTTGTTGATTTCTTGGCAAGATTACGCTCAGTAGTTCGCTTTCTGAGCGACCGGCTCAAATACTCCCTTAGGTAACCAACGCGACGCGATCCAGTACAGAATCTCGCTTAGCTGCGTTGCTATCAAATGTATGAATCACCAAAAACAATAAGAAGTAGACGTGAACATGTGACAACGATAATGATATATCACAGAGCAAATGTATCTGTAGTAGTAATAGAACATACAACCTATAAAATAAATTAGTATTAACGTCATCACAGGCATAACAGGAGAAATACAACAATTGACGAACGAAAATAAACGTTAACCTCTACAGACATAGCAGCAGAAATACAACACTTGATACACTCATGTATTGCAGTTGGAGTAGAACTATAGACAAGATGCCGGCTGTAGATGAGTACGCTGTGTCAAGGGGCCAGTGATTTGTTGATGAGTAAGCGCGTGAATCATCCGCTAGCAGGGCGACGGGTACATCACGTATGACAGGTCCACATGTCCTGTCTGCAATATGACATTTCCAAATGTGCTAGCTAGTCTGTGACATTTCGATATGTCCTATTTACATGCAGGTATAACGGCGAAGGACACCATATGTCAGGTGCTAAATGTAACAGTAGGACGTGTTACAAAGTTCACATTTGAGATGTGGTTCCTGACTTCCTTTCTCTCTTTCCGACCGAGACCGTCTTAGCTGTCAGAACGCTTTGTTAAAAACTGGTCCATAAAATAGAATGAAACCACTCAAGCGAAGCATTTTGGATATGCACCATTGGTGCTGTTCTGACAAAGAACTTGCAGCGAGAAAACAACACTAGACTGGAGATTGAGCTCTAGTCGGAATCAGACCATTTCACAATTTATTTTCTATCACACATTCGACGTTTTAAAATCCGTTGGCTTATATACATATATATTCATCTGCCTGCCAACTGCCTGCCTGTCTGTTTGTCTACCTGACTGTTTGTTCTTCCTGAATGCCTGTCTGCCTGCTTTTCTGTCTATCTGTCTATCTGCTTTTCTGTCTGTCTGTCTGTCTATCTGCCTGTCTGTTTGTCTGCCTGAATGCCTGTCTGTCTGCCTGCTTGTCTGTCTATCTACATGTCTATCTGTCTGCCTGTCTGTCAGTTTGCCTGCCTGCCTGCCTGTCTGTCTATCTGTTTGTCTGTCTTTATCCATCCATCCATCTATCCATCATGTGCCATGCCGATAAGAGTGGACGGTCATGTACTGCCATGTCACTCGATCACCAGAGTCGTGGTACAGCTCTGTATTCCTGTCTCGGCCATGCCACGTGGCCAAGCCATCCAGGTATTTACTTCTCGGTCTTCCCCTTGGTCTCTTCTTTTTGATCTTGCCAGTCGTCACCAAGTTCTCCAATTCATTTCTTCTCATAACATGCCCAAACAATTTTGACTGTCTACGTCCAATGTCTGTAATCAGTTTACGATCTTCATTTGTTTCTTGAAGGACTTGTTCATTGGTTTTTCTGTCTGTCAGAAACCACATTTCCACAGCCATCAGCTGTTTTTCAGCTTGACTGCTTATTGTCCACTCTTCACATCCATACAAAAGAATAGGGTCTATGTGGCACTTCAACACTCTTTTTCTCGTTTCAGTTGATATTTTGTTATTAGTCAGTATGTTTTTCATCTTGCAAAAGGCTACCTTCGCAATGGCAATTCTTGTTCTAATCTCTTCAAGGCATCTCCCATCATATGTTATGACTGTGCCGAGATAACTATCGATTCACTTGTTTAAGAATATGCCCATTTACTCGTATATCACATTGTGGTATTTCCTTCTTCCCAGTGACGACCATAATCTGTGTCTTCTTAATATTCAGTTCTAACCCTAGTTGTTCAGTCCCTGTGTGCAACAACCGCATCTACTAAATTTTGCAGTTCCTGTTCATTGTCTGCAATCAAGAGGGTCTTATGGCATCAGCCGGTTCCGTGCCCATCATAGGTTCAAATCCGCATCGAGGCGAATCTCTTTGTATGTATGTCAATGACCTTCCCTTATGTCTTTCGTCGCCATGTCATCATCTATTTGCAGATGACTGCACTATCTATACAAACAGTCGAAATTGTAATGTGCTGAAGCTGTCTATGCAACAAGAATGAAGCAACGGAGTTATATGGATTTCTTGATTTCTCTACATCTACTTGGTCAAGTTATGTGAATTTCTTGTAAATTCTCCCCATACCTGGTCAAGTTATGTGGATTTCTTGTAAATTCTCCCCATACCTGGTAAAGTTATGTGGATTTCTTGTATTCTCCCCCCCCCCCCCCCCCCACCTGGTCAAATTATGTAGATTTCTTGTATTCTCTCCCCTTACCTGGTCAAGTTATGTGGATTTCTTGTAAATTCTCCCCATACCTGGTCAAGTTATGTGGATTTCTTGTAAATTCTCCCCATACCTGGTCAAGTTATGTGGATTTCTAGAAAATTCTCCCCATACCTGGTCAAGTTATGTGGATTTCTTGTAAATTCTCCCCATACCTGGTCATGTTATGTGGGTTTCTTGTAAATTCTCACCATACATGGTCAAGTTATGTGGATTTCTTGAAAATTCTCCCCATACCTGGTCAAGTTATGTGGATTTCTTGTAAATTCTCCCCATACCTGGTTAAGTTATGTGGATTATTTGTTAATTCTCCCCATACCTGGTCAAGTCATGCAGATTTCTTGTAAGTTCTCCCCATACCTGGTCACGTCATATGGATTTCTTGTAAATTCTCCCCATACCTGGTCAAGTTATGTAGATTTCTTGTAAATTCTCCCCATACCTGGTCAAGTTATGTGGATTTCTTGTAAATTCTCAACATACCTGGTCAAGTTATGTGGATTATTTGTTAATTCTCACCATACCTGGTCAGGTTATGTGGATTTCTTGTAAATTCTCCCCATACCTGGTCAAGTCATGTGGATTTCTTATAAATTCTTCCCATACCTGGTCAAGTTATGTGCATTTCTTGTAAATTCTCCCCATATCTGGTCAAGTTATGTGGATTATTTGTTAATTCTTCCCATACCTGGTCAAGTCATGTGGATTTCTTATAAATTCTTCCCATACCTGGTCAAGTTATGTGGATTTCTTGTAAATTCTCCCCATACCTGGTTAAGTTATGTGGATTTCTTGTATTCTCTCCCCCACCTGGTCAAATTATGTGGATTTCTTGTATTCTCTCCCCTTATCTGGTCAAGTTATGTGGATTTCTTGAAAATTATCCCCATTCCTGGTCATGTTATGTGGATTTCTTGTAAATTCTCCCCATACCTGGTCAATTTATGTGGATTTCTTGTAAATTCTCCCCATACCTGGTCAAGTCATGTGGATTTCTTGTAAATTCTCCCCATATCTGGTCAAGTTATGTGGATTATTTGTTAATTCTTCCCATACCTGGCCAAGTTATGTGGATTTCTTGTAAATTCTCCCCATACCTGGTCAAGTCATGTGGATTTCTTGTAAATTCTCCCCATACCTGGTCAAGTTATGTGGATTATTTGTTAATTCTCCCCATACCTGGTCAGGTTATGTGGATTTCTTGTAAATTCTCCCCATACCTGGTCAAGTCATGTGGATTTCTTGTAAATTCTCCCCATATCTGGTCAAGTTATGTGGATTATTTGTTAATTCTCCCCATACCTGGTCAAGTTATGTGGATTTCTTGTAAATTCTCCCCATACCAGGTCAAGTCATGTGGATTTCTTGTAAATTATTCCCATACCTGGTCAAGTTATGTGGATTTCTTGTACATTCTCCCCATACCTGGTCAAGTCATGCGGATTTCTCTTGTTCCCCCCCACCCCCCCCCCCCCCCCCCCCCCCCCCCCCAATACCTGGTCAACATATACGCAACAGCAAAAAAAAAAAATTAATAAGAAAAGTTAGAAATTGTAATTGTGCTTCATTTATCGTTGGTGAAATCAATATGCAGAACTCGGATATGTAGATGACACGGTTCTCTACAACGGTGCTCAGGGATTAGAGCGTTAATCATGTCTGCCGGAAGACGCGGTCAAGATCAACATTGTTTTCTGAACTAATAACACGATCATGTCCGTCCGCAGGCAATGCTAATATTACAATTATAATAAAATTATAATATCTGTAAGTACAACTCGCCTTGTGTTACAGCGGTTAATATATACAATTTGTTATATGTTACCTGTGTTTCTGTGTACATTTTGCCGTATGTACCAAGTGTTTCTATGTGTACAACTTTCAATATGTACAAGTGTTTCTATGTGTATAACTTTCAATATGTACCAAGTGTTTCTATGTGTACAACTTTCAATATGTACCAAGTGTTTCTATGTGTACAACTTTCAATATGTACCAAGTGTTTCTATGTGTA
This sequence comes from Cepaea nemoralis, assembly GCA_014155875.1. NCBI lineage: Eukaryota > Metazoa > Mollusca > Gastropoda > Stylommatophora > Helicidae > Cepaea > Cepaea nemoralis. Next base: position 275,760 of record JACEFZ010007843.1, on the reverse strand, counting down.
CAACTTTCAATATGTACCAAGTGTTTCTATGTGTACAACTTTCAATATGTACCAAGTGTTTCTATGTGCAACTTTTAATGAGTTACAAGTGTTTATGTATAAAACTTTTTAATAAGTTACAAGTGTTTCTATGTACAACTTTTAATATGTTACAATTGTTTCTATGTGCAATATTCAATATGTTACAAGTGTTTCTGTGTACACCATGCCATAAGTTACAAGCGTTTTTCTATGTACAATTTTCAATATGTTACAAGTGGTTCTATGTACAACCTTCAATATGTTACAATTGTTTCTATGTACAACTTTTAATATGTTAGTGTTTTTCTGCTGACAACTTGTCGTATATTACAAGTGTCACTGTTTACACCTGGCCATACGTTATAATTATTACTGTGTATAGCTCACCATATGTTCCAAGTGTTTCACCGTACAATTTGCCACAAGTGTTACTGTTTAAAACTTTCCATATGTTACAAGTGTTTCTCTGTATAATTTGTCATGTGTTCGAAGTGTTCCTGAGTACAATTTGTCATATATTACGCGTGGTTCTGTGTACAACTTTCATTATGTTACAAGTATTTCAATGTATGCGTGGACATATGTTACAAGTGTTTCTATGTATACGTGGCCATATGTTACAAGTGTTTCTATACATAAGTGGTCATATGTTACACGTGTTTCTATGTACAACTTGCTATATGCTACATTTGTTTCTATATACAACGTGCCAATTGTGTCTATGTACAAATTGTCAGTTGTGTCTATGTACAAATTGTCAATTGTGTCTATGTACAACTTGTCAATTGTGTCTATGTACAACTTGTCAATTGTGTCTATGTACAAATTGTCAGTTGTGTCTATGTACAAATTGTCAATTGTGTCTATGCACAACTAGTCAATTGTGTTTAAGCACAAATTGTCAACTGTGTCTATGCACAAATTGTCAATTGTGTCTATGTAAATTGCAATCACCAGCGTCTGTGGCTCAAAGATAGGGGGTGCAGTTTCACAATCCCGTCATTTCGGGTTCCAGGACAATCGCAGACGCTATGGGGCAGATCCCTTTATGTTGATTTCAAAATGGTATGAGCCTCGCAAGTTCAGAAAGCAATGGCAAACCAGTAAATGTACGCCTAGAAAATCGCAAACAACCAGTAAATGCTGGGACTGAGTGCTACGTCCTGTTAAGGACATGCAGCCAGCTTTTTAAGAACTTAATCATTCCTTTTCTGGCCTCCATATGCAAATACGTGTTTGTGCGTGATGTTCTTCGGTTTAGAAAATAGTATTCATCTTATCGTCCTCCAGCGTTATAAAAAATATGACCGTTTTATTGTTCAAAGTCATTAACTTTCTCATCATGAGAATGGAAATGTTAAAGAACAGCAGATGATGTACAAGAAACGGTGTGTACTCCAACTGTGATACAACCACGTATAGGACACAGGACAACACGCAACCGCAAACAAGGAACAGACGAGGCAAACACCAACAAAGCCCGTGGCAAGACACGCGACAAACAAAACGATGTAATTACAGACATTAATTTGATGGTTCTACATCCGAAACGTCGGCCCCACCAGTAACGGGTTGGTTTTATTGCTACTCGACCAATACTGTTGGTACTGCTGTCTGTTGGTGTCTGTGCTTCACCTGGCAGCAGCCTGCAAGGTTCCCAGTGTTGGAGTAGTGCCCAGGCAGTCTTGAGAACGACGGCAGAACAATCACCTGATAAAATCTCATATCAGTAGTCCCGGTGCAGTAAAATAATGACTCAATCAATACCGGGCTAGGGAGGCAGGGCACTAGAGACCGGTGTACGCATGTGTACACTGGGCTGCAGCCAGTTTGGTTATCTGTTTCATTAAACACCGCACCGATTACCACCGTTGATATGAGACCTGGGTCGGTGGATGGTGTTATGGGTTGTTTGTCGTGAATACGAGGACTGGGATCCCACCAGTGGGAATAGCCAGGGCTGACTTGTTAAACTCTCGGTGGTTAACTAACAAACACGACATCAGCAGGAGACTGGCACGTGTCTAACTACCGGACTCGCCTTAACTCATTGACTCTGTCATGTGAACATATACAGCCACCAGCAGTAATGTAACAAACATGTCCCAGGGGAATCCTAACAATGATTGAATTGTCTGGAAATCAATGATTAAATGCGTCAACAGCTTCCAGCCGGTGTTGACTAGAGCCAGGCTTCTCTAGAATTAACATGTCATCCAACGTTTAACAGCATGTCATCAACTCCAGGTTTGTAACATGTTCACACTTCAATACTCTCCCTCACACCTATATGTCATCCAACGTTTAACAAAATGTACATCAACACCAGGCTTGTAACATGTTCATGTTCACACTTCAATACTCTCCCTCACACATACATGTCATCCAACGTTTAACAGCATGTCATCAACTCCAGGTTTGTAACATGTTCACACTTCAATACACTCCCTCACACCTATATGTCATTCAACATTTAACAACATGTACATCAACACCAGGCTTATAACATGTTCACACTTCAATACTCTCCCTCACACCTTCATGTCATCCAACGTTTAACAACATGTACATCAACACCAGGCTTGTAACATGTTCACACTTCAATACTCTCCCTCACACCTTCATGTCATCCAACGTTTAACAACATGTACATCAACACCAGGCTTGTAACATGTTCACACTTCAATACTCTCCCTCAAACATACATGTCATCCAACGTTTAACAACATGTACATCAACACCAGGCTTGTAACATGTTCACACTTCAATACTCTCCCTCACACCTACATGTCATCCAACGTTTAACAACATGTACATCAACAACAGGTTTATAACATGTACACACTTCATTAACTCCCTCACAACTACATGCATACCATCCACAGTTTAACAGCGTGAACATCAACACCAGGTTTGTAACATGTACACACTTCATTAACTCCCTCACAACTACATGCATGCCATCCACAGTTTAACAGCGTGAACATCAACACCAGGTTTGTAACATGTACACACTTCATTAACTCCCTCACAACTACATGCATGCCATCCACAGTTTAACAGCGTGAACATCAACACCAGGTTTGTAAAATATGCACACTTCATTAACTCCCTCACAACTACATGCATGCCATCCACAGTTTAACAGCGTGAACATCAACACCAGGTTTGTAAGATGTACACACTTCATTAACTCCCTCACAACTACACGCATGCCATCCACAGTTTAACAGCGTGAACATCAACACCAGGTTTGTAACATGTACACACTTCATTAACTCCCTCACAACTACATGCATGCCATCCACAGTTTAACAGGGTGAACATCAACACCAGGTTTATATATGTGCCTATATTGTACAACAAGAATAGCCATGAGCAAAGCAGAATCTTGCAAGATGGAAAACATACTCACCAACGAAACAAAACTGTCAATTCCATTGGGAAAAAAGGGTGTTGAAGTGCTATATGGAGCCTGTACAGCTATATGCATGTGAAACATGGACAGTTCGCAAACAAGCTGAGAAACATCTAATGGAAATGTTTCTGAGGAAAATGCAAAAATACCACGGGAGGATAGAAAGGCCAATGAGAAAGTACGTAATTCAGGAAACAAATGAAAATCGTAAGTTAATCATAGAAATTGGATGTAAACATTCCAGACTGTGTTGGGTTGTCGTGTTTCTTACACAATCACCAGAGTCGTGAATCAGCTCTGTATTTGTTTCTTTCCATTACGTCATGTGGCTAGCCATTTAGATATGTATCTTTCTGTCTTCCCTGGGTTCTTTTCCCATCAATCTTGCCAGCTGTCACAAAGTTATATAGTTTATTTCAACTATATATATTTCATATATATATTTCTATATCTAATTAATCTATCAGTCAGGTCTTAGTCAGATATGACTGAGCTACCGTATAACAGTAGACGGTACTACCTGGTCTCTGTTAGCGCCGAACGTTGGGCGACGCTTACCAAACCCGACACCCCACATTGTGCCAACGGCTTCGGGCGGAAGAGCGCAATTGGGAGGGTACAAGCCTTACCCTGGTGCGAGGAAATGCAAGCTAAAGACAAAATTGTCATGGCAGGGCAGACCAGTCCCTAAGCCTTGGTTGGCGACTGGTCTAGGATCGAAGCTCCGACAGGCGGACAGTTAGAGCATTGCTTTGCTGATCCGGCAGCTTCTGCAGCTTGTCTTGATTCCAGATGTAGGGGTGTCACCTTTCCTCTGGAGTGAACTAGGCAGGCCGAGAGAGGGATCATGCTGCATGGGCAACACATGATCTCTATATTTTAGCCCAGGCTTTGTGATATGGAGAGGCAATAACTCCATCCCTGGTCTTAACTGGTCTCGGAATCAAAGCGAGAGACAACTGTTACGGGTTATAAGTCCTTGTCAGTTGGCGTAGACATGGGGCGCCACGCGTTGCCTCTGACGGTGGGAGACACCTATAGGTGTCACTGATCAGCTACCGCCCGCCTCAAGCTGGGCAGCCCCCAGCCAATTGGGTGCTGATCCGCCACAGCCTGCCTGCTTCAATGGGTGCTTGGGGCTAGGACAAAATCTGAATCGCAGGCTGTAAAACCAATGCACCAGGTTCAAACAAAAATAAAAATGGAAACCTCAAGCTACGGCTTGCAACCTGGAACGTGAGAACCATGTGTCCAGGATTTTCCACTGACTTGACCAATATTGACGATGTGAGAAAAACGGCTGTGATTGATGCCGAACTCAATCGTCTTAACATTGATATTGCTGGCCTGCAGGAGACTCGCCTCGCTGAGGAAGGGTCACTCAGGGAAAACAACTACACCTTTTTCTGGAAGGGTAGAGGGCAGGCAGAAAAAAGGCAACACGGTGTGGGCTTTGCAGTGAAGAATTCGCTACTGGGAATGATTGAAATTCCAGCAGGAGGAAATGAAAGACTATTATCCCTGCGCTTGGCAACCTCTTTTGGGTTTGCCACCATTATTACTGCATATGCACCGACACTCGATTCCTCTGATGATTTGAAGGATTTGTTCTATGAGGAGTTAGACTCCGTGATCAAGGCAGTTCCAAAATCTGACTACATTTATATGCTCGGTGATTTCAATGCTCGTGTGGGCAAGGACTCAAGTTCATGGCCAGTGTGCCTTGGAAAATACAACATCGGTCGCATGAATGAAAATGGGCAAAGGCTGCTGGAGCATTGCACCAGTAATGACCTATGTATTACAAACTCTTTTTTTAAAACAAAAGAGATGCATAAGGTCACATGGAAACATCCAAGATCCGGCCATTGGCACCAGCTGGACTTCATCATCACACGGAGACAACATCTGAACCATATATCATTGACTCGTAGTTACCACAGTGCTGACTGTGATACGGATCATTCTTTGGTTGTTGCAAGGGTTAGACTGAGACCAAAGAGAATCTACACAGCTAAACACAAATCTAGCCCCAGGATTAATATTATTAATACTCATGATCCTGAAAAGTGCTTTCAGTTTCAACAGCAACTTGAAGATGCTTTCACTGATACACCAGAAAATTGTACAGTAAATGAAAAGTGGGGTCAAATTAAGGAAACTCTTTATAAAACTGCCGTAGGGGTTTACGGCACTGTGGATCATAAGAGGCAGGACTGGTTTGCGGCCAACAGCGAGACTCTGCAGCCCCTGATTGATAAAAAGAAGAAAGCTCTCTTAAGAAACAAGGAAAGACCAACGCGTAACACTCTGAGTGAGCTAAGGCAAGCTAGGAAGGATGTGCAAAAGGCTGCCAGGCAGTGTGCAAATGATTATTGGATCAAGTTATGTGAGTCCATTCAAATCGCAAGTGATAAGGGAGACATAAGAAGCAGTATGTATGAAGGAATAAAGAAAGCCTGTGGTCCAGTGATCAAAAGAAGTGCACCATTGAAAACCTTGACTGGAGAAGTCATCACTGATAAGAAACAGCAGATGGACAGATGGGTAGAGCACTATTTGGAGCTTTACTCAAGTGAGACCAAACTAGCGGATGATGCCCTCAACGCCATAGAGGCTCTACCAACTCTTGACCACCTGGACACACTTCCCACCATAACAGAAGTTAAGTGTGCTATAAATGAACTTGCATCTGGCAAGGATCCAGGTAAGGATGGGATTCCAATAGAGGTTATCAGGAGTGGGCAAGACACACTCACTATACAGATCCACCAGCTAATAGAGCTATGCTGGCGGGAAGGACAAGTCCCACAGGATTTCAAAGATTCAAGCATCATAACACTGTACAAGAACAAGGGCGATCGGAGCGACTGCAACAACTATAGGGGTATCTCACTTCTGTGTATTGTTGGAAAAGTATTTGCCAGAATTGTTCTGCGCAGACTTCAAGTCCTAGGAGATCAAGTCTACCCCGAATCACAGTGTGGCTTTCGACAGAACCGGTCTACCACTGATATGATATTCTCATTGCGACAAATGCAAGAAAAATGCCGTGAACAGAATCAACCACTGTTTATTGCCTTCATCGACCTCACAAAGGCATTTGATTTGGTCAGTCGTGAGGGTCTGTTCAAGGCACTAAAGAAGATTGGCTGCCCACCAACTCTTCTGTCCATTGTGGAATCGTTCCACACAGGCATGAAGGGTATAATCAAGTTTGATGGTGCAACTTCTGAAGAATTTGAAATCAAGAGTGGAGTTAAGCAAGGTTGTGTACTAAGCTCCCACCCTCTTTGGAATATACTTTTCACTTCTACTGAAATATGCATTTCGTGATCAGGATGGTGGTATATACATTCACTCACGCTCAGATGGCAGGCCTCTACAATGCTCAGAGATTGAAGGCTAAGACCAAAATTAGGAGGGTACTGATCAGAGAGTTGCTTTTTGCAGATGATGCTGCAGTTACGACCCACTCTGAGGAAGAATTGCAATGTCTACTATCTGCATTCTCCAATGCTTGTTCTGAATTTGGTTTAACAATTAGCAAAAAGAAGACACAGATTATGTCACAAGGTGCACATGAGGTACCATCAATCTTTATTGACGACGCCGAACTAGAGATAGTAGACCATTTTACATATCTAGGATCAGTGGTAAATAGCAAATTATCCCTAGATCAGGAAATCAACATCCGGATTGGTAAGGCAGCAACAACAATGAACAGGTTAAGAAAAAGAGTCTGGGAGAACAGGAAGCTTACTGCCAAAACAAAAGTCCTTGTCTATCAAGCCTGTGTCCTTAGTACTCTTCTCTATGGCAGTGAAACCTGGACAACTTACTCACACCAAGAGAACAATTTAAACAGCTTTCATATGCGGTGTCTGCGAAGAATTCTTGGTATTAAGTGGCAAGACAAAATCACAAATACTGAAGTATTGGAAAGATCAGGTTGTGTGACAGTTTATTCCATGCTCAGTCTTCGTAGACTTAGATGGATAGGACATCTTAGGAGGATGGATGATGGTAGAATACCAAAGGATATCTTTTTTGGTGAATTACAGATGGGTAAGAGATCTCAGGGTCGGCCTCTACTACGATACAAAGATGTGTGTAAGCGGGACATGATTGATACAGGCATTGATAATGCACATTGGGAGCAAGTCGCCGCTGAACGTGTTGCATGGAGGGCAAATATCAGAAATGGAATAAAGTCAAAGGAGAAAATTATTGCAGAAAAGTCACACACCAAGCGTTTGAGACGTAAGATGGTGCATGATGGTGGAAATGACCACGTGTTCACATGCACCCACTGTGAACGGACATTTACAGCGCAAATTGGCCTTATCAGTCACACTCGCTACCGCCATAGTTAATAGTTATTATGCCTTTTTAAAGCACAAACTATCGTCTGTCAAGACGGCAAGGTGCCAATGGAATGGAATGGAATTAATCTATCATCTATATTTATATTTCATAACGTACCCAAAAAATCTTGACTCTACTTCTAATTTCTTTGATTAGTTTGTGATGTTCGTTTGTCTTCTCTGGGACTTGCTCATTGGTTTTTCTGCCTTTCCATGGCATTCTTTGCATTTTCTCAGAAATCAATTTACACTGCCATTAGATATTATTCAGCTTGTCTGCTCATTGTCCAAGTTTCACATACATACGAAAGTATAGGTTCTATGTAGCACTTCAACGCTCTTTTTCTCCTTGCTATTGGCATCTTTGTATTGGTCAGTATGTTTTCCAGCTTGCAATCGGATACCATCGCAATTCTTGTTCTAATGTCTTCAAGACATCTCTCATCAGATGTTATGACTGTTCCGAGATAGTTGTACTGATACATTTGTTTAAGAATATTCCTATTTGCCCGCGCATGTTACAAAACACTACATATACTAAATATTGCAGACTCTGTTGGTTGTCTGCAATCAAGACTTATCATGCAGCCACTATATGTATTGGCACGCTAGGAGTTGACATGAACTGGCAAATTTGATGGGGACCGAGAAAAATTAAGGCGGGACGATAAACATCTGGATGGCTTGAACACTTGCAATAAGAACACAGAGCTGATCCAAGATTCTGGTGATCATGTGAGATGACGAACGGCCTGGAACGTGATGATGATGGTAATTTATACATAACATCACAACCATCATCCTAATCAAGCGTCATGTCGACTGGCTTGGGCGATCTTGTCCATCTTGTCATCTCCAAAGTCATATGTCAGTTCGTGCGCTGGTACCCTTCTGTGTCATGACAAAATGCTGCAAATAATCTTCTCTCGCTGTCTTCCTCTATCTCATCTCATCTCATCTCATCTCATCATGTTCCTCTTGTACCTTGCGGTGTCGAGGTGAAGTATAAACTTCGTGAGAGTGCCCGGTTATGGGCTTCGTATATCGACATTCCCATGGATTCTGTTATTCCCTCCGTCCAACGTTTACGTGGTCGGCCTCTTCCTCTGTTTCCATCTGGTCTGTACATCATTGCTTGTTGTGGCATGCTGTTGACTGGTAGCCTACTTGCATGGCCAAACCATTTGACTTGCTGCTTCCTAATAAAATCTAGTGCAGCTATATCCCCCACTTTAGTCCTGATTTCTTCATTTCTGATCTTATCTCTTCTTGATACGTTGAGTATTCTCAGGAACCTCATTTCTGTTGTTGTGATTTTTCTTTTCTCTTTTTCTGTCATTGTCCAGGTTTGGCATTGGTAGCACAGAGTTGGTAGGAAGATTGTGTTGTAAAGTGCTTTCTTGGTAGTTATTGATACATGTTTGTTCTTTAGTATTGGTGCCATTTGTCCAATGAGTTGATTTGCCTTATTGCACCTATTTTCGATCTCGTCTTCTGATCTACCATTTGATGATATTATACTTCCTAGGTATTTGAAGCTCTTTACTTGTTTCAAGGGATGTTCGTTTAGGTGAATTGTTGCTGTTTGTTCTTCTTTAGTTATAGTCATTACCTCTGTTTTGCTTGTGCTAATTTTCATGTTATGTTCCCTACACATTTCGTTTAGACTATTCATGTGGTCTTGTAATTCAGCTTCTGATTTTGCTATTAGTGCTTGGTCGTCCGCAAACAGGAGTTCTCTAATGGTTAGATTTGCAGATGGTTCTTCTTCTGTGTTCCTCTATCTCTTTCCACAAATCCCTCAAGTTTTCAAAATATGTTCTAACTTCTTCCTTCTTATTTTTAAGCAAAAAAGGACGAGTGCCTCTTTCTAATGTTTGTGATAAGTTGTCTGTGCGCCGTAGTCTCTCTGAAACAGATTTATTTCACGTCCTACTCTCCCACAATACACCGTGTTTCATGAGTGGCGATGGCTCTGTGGCTAGCACACGTGCCTGTCGGTCCGATGCGCATAGTTGGTATCCCCCTCGAGCGTGGACATGTTTCAACCTTGACCTGAAATCTCAGACGACCCAGCCTAACGTGGGTATCAGGAACTATTCCGGCAAGAAAAGGCAGGCGGAGTGATACTGGCCACATCACTCATCGAGTGCCGAGTGATATGTAAAAATAGAGTGCTAGCACCATTTGCCCTAAGACACTTCAAGACGTGTCAAAGGCATTGACTGTTTACGTATACTGACCAAGTAACAAACACGCCTCAGCGCGCGGGAACGGGTCTTTCAGTTACTTATTCTTCTTCTTCTTCAGCGTTCCGAGCCATTGAGGTTCTTTGCTGCAGATTCAGTTACTAATACACAAACAAAATCGAAACAAACACAACTCTGTAGCTGGATCCTGTTAGCAGGAACCTGTTGTGAGTTTTTCAAATATTGGGACCATCACATTTGTGTAGATTTCTAAAAACTGTTATGTCCTGTAGAATGGTCTAAATTTCTTGTTCAGACAGATACAACCAGTTGGATTTTATGTGTTGTGGTCTGGAGATACCCACATTGCTTTATGTATTCTCTTATGTGGAAAAACACTTCCTCCTATGACATATTGATTCACTGCACAGACATTGGTGAATAATTCTCCATTTTAATTTCTTATCCCAAGTCAGTGTTTTCCCATGATCTTTTCATAAACTGTGTTATTCTATCATAACTTGGCATTCGGGTCACCAAACCAACTGTGATATTTCCATTTCTGTTATTACTTTTAGTACTTTGAAGTTCCTTGTAAAACTTCTCCTTAACTAATTCATCCTCATCATTTGTTGGTACGTACATTTAGATCACATTCATGTTCATTTTCTTTTTTTTTTTCTTTTTTTTTTTTTTTTTATTTTTTTTTTTTTTTGGTAGTTCTAAATGTTGTTGTTATTATTCTAGAACTCACAGCTTCCCACTCTAGTAATGCTTCTCAGCCACTTACAGCAAATAGCATTAGGCCACGTCTTCACTTTGATGTGTATTTTCATCTGTATGGCCTGAAAACAGCACTGTTTCACCTGTGGTTAGAAGCTTTTTGCCAACTCAGTTCTATCTCATTTTGCTTAATCCCAAAACATCAATCTTACATGTTTCATTTCTTCTACTACCTATGCTGAGAAGACACGGACATCCAGCCTGTTGCAGGCGGATTTGTTACTTCAGAAGACACAGACATCCAGCCTGTTGCAGGCGGATTTGTTACTTCAGAAGACAGAGACATCCAGCCTGTTGCAGGCGGCTTTGTTACTTCAGAAGACACATACATCCAGCCTGTTGCAGGCGGATTTGTTACTTCAGAAGACACAGACAACCAGCCTGTTGCAGATGGATTTGTTACTTCAGAAGACACAGACATCCAGCCTGTTGCAGGCGGATTTGTTACTTCAAAAGACACATACATCCAGCCTGTTGCAGGTGGAGTTATTACTTCAGAAGACACAGACATCCAGCCTGTTGCAGGCGGATTTGTTACTTCAGAAGACACATACATCCAGCCTGTTTGTGGTATAACGGGCATCCTCCACAGTTTGCAGACAACGTTGCAGACAACATTGGAGAGAACGTTTCAGGCAACGTTTCTAAGAAATGCAGTTTCACGCGGGTTTGTTTACCTTTACCTTAAAAGGAGACGCATGTCGTACCGCATGAACAAAGGAAATCTATCGCTGTAGCTCAAAATAGATAAGCGTTAGCGGGTTAATACCCGGGGCTAGGTGAAAAGTTGTCACTTGAGTTTGAACATCGACCTCGCCAACATGTAGAGTTAGGGAGTGATTTTACTTAACTGTGCCTTCTGGGGCTATGGTAAGATAATATGGTTTTTTGAATGTAATACCTATGTTATATGATAAATAGACTACCTCTATTTATGTATTCTTGGGTGAAGTTGATAACTACATAATTACTTCTTGAAAAGATAGCCGGAATTTCGATTCTACAGAAATAATGTCTATACCACACCTACCAGATCCTATGCTTACATTGTTATCCTGCTATGATGCTAATATCTTTTGGGAAATCATATTCCCACTATCATCTGCATTGTGAAGGCAGAATATCTGTTCACTCTAATTTCATATCTGAACCAAGATTCTCGAAATTAGGGAACTGTCTTTGCTAGACATTTGGTGAACACTTGTGTACTTAAGGGTGCATTATTTTTATTATTCATACATGTAACCCTACATATCGTGTGTGAATCCTGTTGTGACCTGTTTAAAGAATATGCAGGGGAAAGGTGGAACTCACTTGTCTTCAGATGATGTGTCAGCTCTGCATAGCAGTATCAGCAAGGCAAATTCGTGTGACTGCCTAAGTGACCATGATTTTATGTTCAGTTAAATCGTGCAGTGTGTGATGCTATAAGAAGAGGATATTTGACTCCCCCCCCCCCTCCTGCTACAAGAGGGAAATGGGTAGAAGGTGGATCCACATTCTGTGGGTGATTACTGCATTATTCTGGAGCAAGAGTATATGTGTTCTCTCATGTGTTTGGGTGTTTCCAATGTAATGTGAGAAGTGGTTCGTCATGGTCGTAGGGTCTTATCGTGACATTTGGTAACGTCAGTAGATGGAATAGTCACGAAACCCCAGACCAACATACGGCTAGGTTACAGGCAAGCGCTGGATCCACACCCCCCCCCCCCCCTCGCCAATCGGGGTTAAGGACAGCTTAATTAACAGAGTAGGAAGAGGTTGGGAAATGTCAACCCCCCCCCTCCTGTATTTTTTATATTCTCTGTGTGTTTGTTACAATGACAAATGATCTGCTGTCAAATGTACATCGCTTGTTTTTTACTTTTTCATCTTAAGGACCCTGAAGGAAACAGTTTTGCGATAGGATAACTTGGACTATATCTTTAGGAAAACCTTGGCCGATAGATGGTAGAACGAGAGAAGCAGAACCAGGATATTGAAATTTTTATGCTGGGGGAGGCCTCACAATTAGCCCTTGAAAAGAGAAACAACTCATCTTATAATTCCAACGACAGCTGGGAAGTCAAATCTCAGTTACCTCCTTTGGCAGTTCCTGATTTCTAGCATTTGTCAAGCAAATCTATAGAAGTGAGGTGGTTTGACAGTGGGTCCTACCTACCACAAAATGCCTCTGGAAGAGAATTCGTGTATTGTACAGCTTAAGACAAGAGCTAGTACAGAAGAGTGGATTATTAACCACTTCTTTAGTCTGCAGCAGCTTTCGGACTGGTAATTCTCAAATTAATATATGCGGGTATGAAGTCCAGCCTATACCTGGAACAGGGACGGCACTCCTAAATTGTATCCACGTCATACAAGACATGTTTTGGATCCTACCTTTGCAGTACGCCGAAGAGTAAGAACTTTACACGTAATTGGATTTGCCGCTCAAATAACTTCAACCAGCAATTACAGAACGTCCATTACCTGGTCCTGACTTCACGAGCTGATAGCAGTTGAGCTAAACAGCCATTGGTAGAATTGCCATAGTTCAAATGCAGACTCACGTTAATCTCAAGACCTCTACAAGTGAAGGTGGCGTGGCCCAGAGGAAAACATGCCGACATCATCATCATCATCATCGCATAGCGGGAACAATTCTTAGACAGTGCCTACGTCTATCTGCTATGTTCCACACGCAATGGGATTACCCGACAGTCCAGCATTCCCATTTCATATATATATCGTCAGTCAGAGGAACTATACGACAGTGCTATATCCATTAGTAAGGTCCATCAAGAATGAGAAGAACCCCCCCCCCCCCTTTCATCGATGGAAAGCTTTAGAGAATAGACGGTGTAGTAACGATATATTGTTTGTATAATGGAGCTTAGGTTCAGTGAATCCTGTAACTCAAGAACGAGATACTGTCAACTTAACAGGTTAGGTTGACAGTATCTCGTTCTTGAGTTACAGGATTTTCCGATCAAGAGGATTTAATTAGGAGAACGATTTAAGCCACAACTGTGCACCAAGTGAATTGACTACTCTTCGTAGTTAGAGAAGGTTTAATACATGTATTATGTTTTATGTGATGACATAGAGTAATGTATTAACTATACATGGTTATCTTTGATGCAACACCATTCCATATATTGGTGTTGATGGTTCTGTGGGAAATTGGTTGTGAGGTCTGTGTGTGCACAGGGTGTGTTACACAGAGGATGGTTTATTTTGTTATCATGTTTTTGTAGGTTATAGAATTGCAGAGATTTTAGAGTTCACATAACTCACTATGAACTCTACATTAAAAGCTATAGGACCCAGGAGTTGGGCTTACTGTCTTGTGAAGGTTGTTACAACGTAATGTTATTGTGGTGATATATGTAACTGTTTATATCAACGTGAGAGTTAATGTGGGGAGGTCGAACGTACATGGCCTAATAATTCAGATAGAGGATCTTATTCCCTTGAAGGCTATGGCAACTGACCTGACTCTCTATATCTTCTCCAGGCGATTAGTCTTATTATTGTGAATTGGACTGGTATCTACTTCTGCCAGGACCTATCCTTATGAGGAATAGAGCCTTAATCTAGTTTCCTGGAGAATACAACAAGGAAGAGGACTCGAAAAACGTATCTAAAATCTTGGATCCAGGCACTCTATATACCCCTAGGCACAATATTCATATATTCTATACAAATATCCTCACACTGTTGCAGGTGGATTTGTTACTTCAGAAGACACATTCATCCAGCCTGTTGCAGGCGGATTTGTTACTTCAGAAGACACAGACATCCAGACTGTTGCAGGCGGATTTGTTACTTCAGAAGACACAGACATCCAACCTGTTGCAGGCGGATTTGTTACTTCAGAAGACACATACATCCAGCCTGTTGCAGGTGGATTTATTACTTCAGAAGACACAGACATCCAGCCTGTTGCAGGTGGATTTCTTACTTCAACTGATTCCATATTTAATTGCTTCTCACCATGGCTGTCATTATTTATTAAACCCAGAAAACTGGCACATATAATTTCTTCTTCATCTGCTGCTGCCTTGTGTCCGCCAATAGAGCATCTGCCCTAAACAAACTCACTCCAGGCCCTCCTGTCTTTTGCTGTCTCCTGCTTTTTGCTGTCTCATGCAGCTGCCTCTGTGTCATCCCTACATTATCCATCTCCGTCTCTAATTCTTCTCCCTGTATTTTTAGATCTCACTCTATTTCTTTTGCTCTGTTTGTTTCAGGGGAAGTACTTTTCCTATTATACTATTAGCAGGTTTTCTCAGTGTGTACTTTTTTAGCACCAGCTTCTTTTTCTCACCTTTTGATTCACTTGGATTTGCTCCATGAGCTCCACATTAGTGATTCTATCGTACAACATATTCCTTCAATTCTGCGCAGACACAAATTAATGCATTTTTGTAATGTAATAGTCATTGTTTTCGTCACTCTCAGTGTTCCTCATTCATAGGCTGCCTGATTTAACGTTAGAGTTAAATATTCTAAATTGTGTACCAGATTTAATTTCTTTTATTTCCACAAATTTCCTAGTGCTTTTGCCTGTGGTATTCAGATGTATGCATTGTTTATGTTTGGTATAGAACCATACCCAATCATGGGTATAGCATCATTTACCAGCATATATAACAGCTTAAAGGCTACTTGATGGCCATTGCAATTT
This sequence comes from Cepaea nemoralis, assembly GCA_014155875.1. Lineage (NCBI taxonomy): Eukaryota > Metazoa > Mollusca > Gastropoda > Stylommatophora > Helicidae > Cepaea > Cepaea nemoralis. The sequence goes on along the minus strand of JACEFZ010007843.1, from coordinate 260,313 downwards.
GTTCACTATTTTTTGAACATTTTGTTTCATTAGTATATCTTGAAATGTTAAAAGTGGAGCATTAGTAAATCTGGATAACACATTCTCACTTACCCAAGGTGACTGACACGCTTTTATGTGATCACCATGGAAGTAACTGCTATATTATTGCAGTAGATCCTCTTGTAAACACAGAACCATACAGTTTTCACATAACATTACTATGCAATCATTATAAAATAATCTCTGAAGAAATGTCAATACAAATTTGTCAAACCCTAAAATTCCAGTCCTAGACATCCACGTCCGAGCAAACGAAACTCTCATCTCATCTCATCATGTTCCTCTTGTACCTTGCAGTGACGAGGTGAAGTATAAACATCGTGAGAATGCCCGATTATGGGCTTCATATGTCTATATTCCCATGGACTCTGCTATTCCCTTCGTCCATCGTTTACGTGGTCGGCCTCTTCCTCTGTTTCCATCTTGTTTGTACATCATTGCTTGTTGTGGTATGCTGTTGACTGGTAACCTACTTGCATGGCCAAACCATTTGACTTGCTGCTTTCTAATAAATTATAGTGCTGCTTTAACCCCACTTTAGTCCTGAATTCTTCATTTCTGATCTTATCTCTTCTTGATACGATGAATATTCTTCTCAGGAACCCCATTTCTGTTGTTGTAATTTTTCTTTTCTCTTTTTCTGTCATTGTCCTGGTTTGGCATTGATAGCATAGAGTTGTAGGTAGTTATTGGTAGCTCCCAAGGCGGCCAGAGGAAACGCTTTAAAGATACTCTGAAGATCTCAGTAAAAGCTTTTGAAATTCATCATGACACTTGGGAGACTGCTGCCAAAGACCAAAATTCGTGGCGTACATCATTACACAAGGGTGGAGTCACTTGTGAAGCAACCAGGACTGGTTGCTGTTTAGAAAAACCACTGCAGGAGATCCTCCTCCTGGAACGTCAAGCATTCTTTGCCCACATTGTCATTTCGAGCCAAAATAGGCCTTATCAGCCATCTTAGAACTCACAGCTCCATACTTTCAACCCCACTGGATGAAATGAATGGTCATCATCATTCTTGATGGACAAACAACACAACATATGTCGTGTACGTCCTTACCGTTGTCTACGTCACACGCAATTACTTATTTGCTTATAGGGAACTTAAATGTGTGTGTGTGTGTGTGTGTGTGTGTGTGCGTGCGTGCGTGCGTGCGTGTGTGTGTGTGCGTGCGTGCGTGTGTGTGTGTGTGTGTGTGTGTGTGTGTGTGTGTGTGTTGCATATACGTTTTATGTTGACACACTAGGAGAATTCGGGTTACTATTTATCTGTGCATTATTATGAAGTGTAGTGTATGATTTTGTACGGTGTTGTTTTTCCCTAAGATTTTAACACACAATTTCTGTCTCAAATGAGTATTAGCATATCCTGCTACAGTTATATCATTCGACTTCATTAACTTCAACCGCTGGTGTCGTCCGCCCTTGTCGTTTGAAAATCAGTGCAAAACGCAGACTAGACCATGGCGACGCATCGTGCCCCACACCAGCTTGTACTTGAGTTGTGCAGTCAGGCTACATTTCATAGATGAAACGAACAAGTTGATTGCCCCATGACTGTTATTAATTATTGATTACCTGTCGCAAAGCTTCAGTATTTTTACGATGAATTCATCATCATTGACAACTGGAGTGACAAATATTGGGTAGCGGGGAATGATTGCAGTGTTGCCCACTGGGCTAAATTGTTGCAGTTCGCCAACATGGCCGCCGTGTATCTACTTTCTACAACGGTTTGGTCTGCAAAGCTCTTGTTTGTGATTATGTGCAGTCGTTTGAAGGCTCTATGTTTGTACTTTAGTCTCACATGGCACGTGAAATAAATGTATAAAATAATATTAAATGACACACTAAAATATTTCTCAGTAATGCAGCTGTGCATGATTATTTATATGCTTGCTTCATAAGCTTGTATGTCTGTATTCTTGTACACGTACATACGTTTGCTCGCGCTCATAAGCCTTGTGAATGTATGCATAAAAGTACATACATACATACATACATACATACATACATACATACATACATACATACATACATACATACATACATACATACATACATACATACATACATACATACATACATACATACATACATACATACATACATACATACATACATACATACATACATACATACATACATACATACATACATACATACATACATACATACATACATACATACATACATACATACATACATACATACATACATACATACATACATACATACATACATACATACATACATACATACATACATACATACATACATACATACATACATACATACATACATACATACATACATACATACATACATACATACATACATACATACATACATACATACATACATACATACATACATACATACATACATACATACATACATACATACATACATACATACATACATACATACATACATACATACATACATACATACATACATACATACATACATACATACATACATACATACATACATACATACATACATACATACATACATACATACATACATACATACATACATACATACATACATACATACATACATACATACATACATACATACATACATACATACATACATACATACATACATACATACATACATACATACATACATACATACATACATACATACATACATACATACATACATACATACATACATACATACATACATACATACATACATACATACATACATACATACATACATACATACATACATACATACATACATACATACATACATACATACATACATACATACATACATACATACATACATACATACATACATACATACATACATACATACATACATACATACATACATACATACATACATACATACATACATACATACATACATACATACATACATACATACATACATACATACATACATACATACATACATACATACATACATACATACATACATACATACATACATACATACATACATACATACATACATACATACATACATACATACATACATACATACATACATACATACATACATACATACATACATACATACATACATACATACATACATACATACATACATACATACATACATACATACATACATACATACATACATACATACATACATACATACATACATACATACATACATACATACATACATACATACATACATACATACATACATACATACATACATACATACATACATACATACATACATACATACATACATACATACATACATACATACATACATACATACATACATACATACATACATACATACATACATACATACATACATACATACATACATACATACATACATACATACATACATACATACATACATACATACATACATACATACATACATACATACATACATACATACATACATACATACATACATACATACATACATACATACATACATACATACATACATACATACATACATACATACATACATACATACATACATACATACATACATACATACATACATACATACATACATACATACATACATACATACATACATACATACATACATACATACATACATACATACATACATACATACATACATACATACATACATACATACATACATACATACATACATACATACATACATACATACATACATACATACATACATACATACATACATACATACATACATACATACATACATACATACATACATACATACATACATACATACATACATACATACATACATACATACATACATACATACATACATACATACATACATACATACATACATACATACATACATACATACATACATACATACATACATACATACATACATACATACATACATACATACATACATACATACATACATACATACATACATACATACATACATACATACATACATACATACATACATACATACATACATACATACATACATACATACATACATACATACATACATACATACATACATACATACATACATACATACATACATACATACATACATACATACATACATACATACATACATACATACATACATACATACATACATACATACATACATACATACATACATACATACATACATACATACATACATACATACATACATACATACATACATACATACATACATACATACATACATACATACATACATACATACATACATACATACATACATACATACATACATACATACATACATACATACATACATACATACATACATACATACATACATACATACATACATACATACATACATACATACATACATACATACATACATACATACATACATACATACATACATACATACATACATACATACATACATACATACATACATACATACATACATACATACATACATACATACATACATACATACATACATACATACATACATACATACATACATACATACATACATACATACATACATACATACATACATACATACATACATACATACATACATACATACATACATACATACATACATACATACATACATACATACATACATACATACATACATACATACATACATACATACATACATACATACATACATACATACATACATACATACATACATACATACATACATGCATACATACATACTCTAGTAATAATAAACATTGATTAACTCATATCTGGTTTTGGTGTTCGTTTGTGTGTATGAATCCTTGATCTTGTCTGTACGTATCTGTATATAGAAGTGTATGTGTACTTATCTGTATGTAGAAGTGTATGTGTACTTGTCTGTATGTAGAAGTGTTTACGTGTGTGTGTGTGTGTGTGTGTGTGTGTGTGTGTGTGTGTGTGTGTGCGTATGTATCTTTTTTGTCTATTTGTGTCTGTTATAGACAATGAGGGTCCTGGAGACGAATACCGTGATATATTGGTTTTCCCACCACTGTGCCCATCTGAGGGATGTAAGGCGAAGCGTATTAACAACCAATAATACTCCTGCGTTTCTTCAGGCGGCGTGTTCTGCTAGCCCGCAGACATCGACACCACTGATGCTACGGCCCACCTCTTATCAAGTAATGATAATCACTACGACCCTCTTTACTTTTGTTCAGCTGATACCGACAGTCACTACACCCTCTTACCACCACGGTGTTTTCACACCACTGAGTCCCAGACTCTCTACGCCTTCTTATCAGCACCAATACTTGTTCTAGGGTCGAGCCCCACCGGTTCGAATCCACCAGACTCTCTACACCCTCTTGATCAGCCACTCGACCACTGACTCGAATCCCCACACTCATCACACGTTGAAGATCATTCTCGTAAAAACCTCACAGAGACAACATATAGTGACCGACCACGGATTCAAACCTACTACCTCCAGACAGGACTACTTCGACCCATCACGATGATTTCTACCACTGCTTCTAATCCCACAAAAACGCATACCAACACATTCGTTTCTATCCGCACATATTTCAACTCCCACACACCCCCGCGTTTCCCTCTTTCTTCACACCACTAAATAATATATCCCGGCCCCCTCAACTCTCCGAACACACGGTTCCAACAAAATATATTCGCAACGTACCCGCCATTTTTTTTTTCATTGCTAGCCGGCACGACTCCCCACCGTTCCCAGCACCGCCCTCCTCATCCATCATCAAGATTTCCACCGTGACGATGACGCTAATCTTATGTCTACCATTCTTACCAACAAAATATACAACCCCCACAACTCCTTTTACGTTTCCAACAAAATATTTCCCATGACTCACTTTTTAACCCTCAAAAATTTCCCACCGCCCGCCATCACCAAGATCCTGATGATGATGAAGAGGATCCGCTTCATCCGATGTTGATCCTTTACGTCATCACTACTTACTCCATGAGTCCTGAATGCATGCAATGTATGTTGCACCGGTCACCTCCAACCATCAGAAAGCTGCAGGTTGCTGACAACTGACAAGGCCGGAAAGGGTGGGGGGGGGGGGGGGGAGAGAGAGAGAGAGAGAGAGAGAGAGGAGAGAGAGGATAATCTCTTGCACGACTTCTAAAACAGACTGATCAGCAGGACAGGGCTATTAGGGGTACGGTCAGAGAGTCCCTATCACAGGCCACTGGGAATGACTACTATGAAGACATGATACAGGTAGAGGATATTAGATGTGTGCTGAAGAGAACTAAAGACACAGCACCAGGTCAGGTTGAGATTAGATACGCCCATATGAAGAACATAAACGATGGTTACCTTTGGGGAGATGGTTTTTTGTTTCATTCTTAGTATGAAAAAGGCAGAAATACCCAAGAATTGGTTGCACCTCTACCTGTCCCACTCCCAAAGCCTGGCAAGGATCATTCAAAACTAAATGGATTTAGAATTATCGCCTTGCAAAACACCTTTGGGAAAGTACTCGAGAATATATTAGCAGGCAAGCTATGGCACCACTTGGAAACCCTCTCTATATTCTTCAGTTGTATGTATTTATCATTTTTAAACTTCTCTATATTCTTCCAGTTGTATGTTTTGGCAGTTTCTTAACCTTCTCAATATTCTTTCAATGATATATATCCTTCCAGTTGTATGTACTGGTCAGTTCTTAACATTGTGTTATTTTTACCAGTTGTTTGTATTCTTCCAAATAGAATTATTGGCCTCTTCTCAACCGTGTCTGTATTCTTCCAGTTTTCTTTATTATTTAGATCTTGTATGTCCTTAGTGGTCAAGACAATCCCAAGACATGCACAGATGAGAAGTGATACCCGTCCACAATTACTGACTCAAACAATTGTCTCCATAACGAACCAACATTCTTCAAAAGATTTCACACCATCTGACCACCAACACAAAAACGAATAACGGCGTATTGTTCTTCCGCGATGCAAGTTGATAGTGGGACAGTAATTTTGTAATCGCTATATTTCATACACAAACAGCTCGACCATCGCGATCCATACTTATGGTATAGCTCAAGAGCCAGCTTGTGTCCTGTAATAAGATGTTTCCGCTGTCCATATTCGTGCAAGCACTTTATAATAAAATTCCTGTTACTGAATTATTTTCCCTCGTGTGCGGGTGTGTGAGTGTGTGTGTGTGTGTGTGTGTGTGTGTTTGTATGTGTGTGTGTGTGTGTGCTTGCGTGTGTGCGCGCTCGCGTAACTACGTAGACAGGTATTTCCTTCCCTCCAAACATCCACACACATGTATATACGTTTGTACCCACACACAGAAACCACCCCAAACTATTATATAAATATGCGTGTGTGGGTGGGTCAGTGTCTTTGAGGTGGATGTGTGGGAACATACAGAAATGCGTATGTGGATATTTGGAAGGAAGGCCTCTACACAAGGGATTTGCCCAGAACAAGTTGTCTGTACCTTCAAGTCTGGATCTATTCATCCCCATCCCCTCTCTGTCTGCTCGGCTTTATGGCGTGTGTAAGTGATCGATGTTGATATGGTTTCTTTAGTTGTCTGTTCTTATCCCCCAAACATTAGGGCTCAATCGATGACAGCCACAATATTCTCCCAAGCTCCCAGCTTCCGCAGTTTTGCTGTTGTGCAAGATCATGGCTGTTGTGTTCCGTCCGTCCATCCCATCCATGCAGCACTATCGTTATCAGTGTTTGTGTGAGTGCCTGGTGACTCACCAAGAGTAACTGAGTGAGACCGAGGGAGTTAAGGTAACAACTGAATTAGAGTGAATTACACGTATAAATGTGATGTATAAAGAGATAAAATGTAATAACTACGATAAAGTAGTTAGATGTAAACTTCATGAAACAGGCCCACTTATCACTCGTGATACCATGATGCTGGCAGCTGGCGACGTTGTATAGAGGGACATAACTCAAGTATTGCTTAAACTTGTTCGGTACTGAATATTGAGAAACGTACTGTGGCTAACACTAAGGGCTTGCGAACGCGGTTTGTGAGCCCGTATACCCGGGTTCGAAACACAGCGGTGCTTTTTTTCGAAAAAGGTATAGGCGCCGGTCGTTCAGAAAGCAATGGCAAACTACTGAACGTAAAATTTGCCCAGGAATCACGAACAGCGAAAATGATGGGGTTGACTGCTCCGTCCTGTGAAGGACATGCAACTTAAATTAACAGACATGATGATGAACAGACATAAACCCTGTGTTTGAAATACGTTCAGAGATATTGATTGGCACTCACAGAAGTAAACGAGAGAAGTAGATATCAAAAGACATGCAAGACGATATCAAAATTGGCATGTAAGGACACAGCGTAATTCGAATATGCCGCCTTCAAATGGCAACTCAGCACTTAGATGATGGCAACTCGGCACTTAGATGATGGCAACTCGGCACTTAGATGATGGCCTTTGCCACGAAGACCGGCAAGTATGGGTTAGTGGAACATAATGTAAGAGGTTGCAGACGTATACAGTAGGCAAAAGAGCATTATATGATTATTGGAAACAGTTGGTATCAATAATATCTAATGAGATGTGGACATAGAGGAGTCCTGATCACAAGATCAGAAACCAGAGTAAGCTGGATAAACAGCACAGCTAAACACGGCATAAAGACCTATATACATGACAGCACAGCTAACTACATCATACAGACCTATCTATGTGACGGCACAGCTAACTACATCATACAGACCTATCTATGTGACGGCACAGCTAACTACATCATACAGACCTATCTATGTGACGGCACAGCTAACTACATCATACAGACCTATCTATGTGACGGCACAGCTAACTACATCATACAGACCTATCTATGTGACGGCACAGCTAACCACGGCATAAAGATCTATATATGTTATGTTGTTTGTCCATCAAGAATGATGATGACCATTCATTTCATCCAGTGGGGTTGAAGGTGTGGAGCCGTGGGTTCTAAGATGGCTGATAAGGCCTATTTTGGCTCGAAATGTTCTTTGACAATGTGGACAAAGAATGCTTGACGTCTCTGGAGGAGGATTTCCTGCAGTGGTTTTTCTGTCCTGCCTTTTCTTCACAGCTCTTGCAGTCCTGGTTGCCTCACATATAACTGCACCTTTGCGCAATGATGCACGCCACGAATTTCGGTCTCTGGCTGCAGCCTCCCAGGTGTCATGATGAATTCCAAAAGCATTCAGTGAAATTTTCAGAGTGTCTTTAAAACGTTTCCTCTGGCCACCTTGGGAGCGTTTACCACAACGCAGTTCGCTGTAAAAAATTCGTTTAGGGAGCCTGTGATCTGGCATGCGAGTCAAGTGACCAGCCCAGCGAATCTGATTCTTCATCAGTAGAGTGTGGATACTGGGTATGGATGCTCTTTCTAGGACTTCAGTGTCTGGGATCTTGTCTTGCCATTTAATCTTCAGTAGCTTCCTTAGGCAGACTGTGTGGAAGTGGTTTAATTTCCTAGCGTGTCGCTGATAAACAGTCCAGGTTTCACAAGCATATAGCAGTGTGGATAATACAACTGCTTTGTAGACTTTTAGCTTTGTTTGCAGGCTTATTCCAGTTCTGTCCCATACATTCTTGTACAGTCTGCTAAAGGCTGCACTGGCCTTGGAGATTCTTGCATTCACTTCGTCATCGATTGTGGCAGCTTGTGACACGGTGCTGCCAAGATAGGTAAATTTGTCCACAACACTTAGTCTATGATCATTCACTTTGATATTCGGCACAGTGTGATTATTCCCTGGAGCTGGCTGGTACATAACTACAGTCTTCTCCAAGTTGATATTGAGCCCAAAGTTGGCACAGGCATGTGAGAAAGCTGAAACGTTATGTTGCATGTCCGCCTCTGAGTTGGCGTATAGAGCGCAATCATCAGCAAACAGGAGCTCTCTGACTGTGCCACTGTTAATTTTGGTTTTAGCTTTCAGCCTTCTGAGATTGAATAACTTTCCATCCATACGGTAGTTGATGTCTATTCCAATGTCGTCGTTCTCGAAGGCATTCATCAACATGGCTGAAAACATGAGGCTGAACAGTGTTGGTGCCAGGACACATCCTTGCTTCACTCCATTGGTGACAGGAAAGGGTTCAGACAGCTCACCATTTTCCTGTACTCTTGCCTGCATGCCGTCATGAAATAGCCGCACTATTTGGACAAACTTTCGTGGACAGCCATATTTTGCCATAATCTTCCACAGTCCTTCTCTGCTGACTGTATCAAAAGCCTTGGTAAGGTCAATGAAAGTGGAGAACATTTCACAGTTCTGTTCCTGACATTTCTCTTGCAGCTGCCTTGCAGCGAAAATCATGTCAACAGTTCCACGTTCTTTTCTGAAGCCACATTGACTCTCAGGAAGAAGACCTTGATCGAGATGGGCTGTGAGGCGATTGAGAAGAATTCTGGCGAGTATCTTCCCTGCAATTGAAAGCAAGGAGATGCCTCGGTGGTTGTCACAGGATTGGCGGTTTCCTTTACGTTTGTAAAGGTGGACTATTGACGCGTCCTTAAAATCTTGTGGCATGGTCTCGTTCATCCATATGTTTGTGAAGACTCGGTGAAGCTGCTCTGTTAGGACCGGCCCACCTGCCTTGTATATCTCTGCTGGGATGGAGTCAGGACCAGGTGCCTTGCCGCTGGAGAGTTGCTGGATGGCTTTGTTTATTTCCACTATGGTTGGCAGGTCATCAAGAGTCTCATTGGTGGGAACTTGAGGAAGGCAATTGATGGTTTCATCATCGAAGAAGGAAGTTGCATTTAAGATTTTGCTGAAATGCTCTGCCCAGCGTTGGAGGATTTCTTTCTTATCGGTGACCAATGTTCCCCCATCTGCACTGAGGAGGGGAACTATGCCTGATGATGAAGGACCATAGACCGCTTTCAGTGAGTCGTAGAAGTTTTTCATATCGTGTCTGTCAGCAAAGCCCTGAATTTCATCAGCTTTGCTGCTCAGCCAGGAGTCCCGCATGTGCCGAAGTTTCTGCTGCACTACTCTCTGAATGTTCTTGAAAGCATCTTTTTTTGATGTTGACTTTGGGTCATTCAAATGTGCCTTGAGGAGAAGATGTTTCTCGGCCAGCAATTGGTTGATGTCTTCGGAATTTTCATCAAACCAGTCTTTATGCTTTCGGGGGGCTGGACCCAGGATTTCCATAGCAGTGTTTAAGATCTATATACATGACAGCACAGCTAACTACATCATACAGACCTATCTATGTGACAGCACAGCTAACTACATCATACATACCTATCTATGTGACAGCACACCTAACTACATCATACATACCTATCTATGTGACAACACAGTTACCCGCAACATACAGACCTATCTATGTGACAGCACAGCTAACCACGGCATACAGACCTATCTATGTGACAGCACAGCTAACTACATCATACAGACCTATCTATGTGACAGCACTGCTAACTACATCATACAGACCTATCTATGTGACAGCACTGCTAACTACATCATACATACCTATCTATGTGACAACACAGTTACCCGCAACATACAGACCTATCTATGTGACAGCACAGCTACCCACGGCATACAGACCTATCTATGTGACAGCACAGCTAACCACGGCATACAGACCTATCTATGTGACAGCACAGCTAACTACATCATACAGACCTATCTATGTGACAGCACTGCTAACCACGGCATACAGACCTATATTTGTGATAGCACAGCTAACTATTGCATATAGACGTATCTATGTGACAGACAAGAATGACTGAAAGAAATCTTATAACAAATACAGTAGAGAACATCTTTGAAACACAGACACACAAAGCAGGATTGAGATATCCCCCAAAACTAGCATAATTCCAGATAACAATTGCAAAGGTAAAACAAAAGAAGAAGAAATAATGCAAATAAAAATACAAACAAAAGCTGTTATGACAAACTTCACGAAGCAAAGCATAAAACGCGCAGCTAGGAGAGACATAAAAATACATATGGATGATCTGAATGCAAATTATGAATTGATTATGGAAATGATCAACAGACGAGCAAATAAACGTTGAGAAATCTGAATGGATTTCCATAATTTCCAGTACCAGAACATCACATCTTTTGAAAAACACAAGTAATGATGTACACAAGAGTGCCTGGAGATGTGTGGATAGACACGAATATAATCATTTCATCATCAAAGATCTTGAAGTTGGTGCCTATAATATGGATAGAGTATAAGGACACAATCAAGCATTGTATATTAAAACCATCATTAGGAGCACTAAAATTGTACAATTACAGTCTACAAAGTGCAGAAAACATATACACCTGAAATTATAATTCCAACAACTAAGAATAAAGATAAAAGAAATTCATAGAAGCCGAGGAACAGATGCGACATTCATAATTCTTCTGAAGCGAAAAATAACAAACAAAGTACAAAACATGAAACTTTTAGATAGATGTGTTTAAATATTGCAGTAAAAGATATAAGTAATAACAGAACAAAACAACAGCATTAATATGTCCGAACTCACATGCACATCAGAAACATAGGTACATAATGAATTAAAGAAACAATGCAAAACGTGAAGAACTGTACAGATATGAACATCCCATTATTATTATTTTTTTTACCAGGAAACTCAGACAAATTAAAACGAGTCTGCTTTGACAAAACAAACCAATAATTTAATTCCCCCTGGAGTAGAGTTAATTTATATCAAGAACTGATATCGCAACACTCGGGACATTCCAGCTCGTGCTCTGTCCTTATCTGCAACGGCTAGCGTAGTGTCTAGTACTATGGTACCATCAGCAGTCTGATTAGTGATAAAAACTCTGCCGAGGAGCAAGCACGGCAGGGGGCTTCTGATCGTCAGAAGCTTACCCCTTCCCCGAATGTCTCGGCCTGTTTATCCTCTTAACATTCTCTAGGTGCAGGCCCGCTAGTACTTAGGAATGTAGAAAACGATTCTCATTTGTGGATCCTCCACAAATGACCTTGACATCGGCTGATTGAGGTCACTCCTCCTCGGTCTTGCAGCTGGGTGGGTAAGGGGTGATATCTAAGGGAGATAATTCTAAGATATGTTTCTAAGGGCAGATAACTATTGAGTGGGTGTATAATATTTTAATTATTAATAAACAAATATAAAAATAAAAATTTTAAAAACAAATAAAAACGACCAGGTGCGGGGTCGGGAAGTGGGTGTGAGGGCACGTGGGGTGGGGCTAGGCGGTTCGGGTTTAAACACTATCATCATAGGGGTACAAATGAAAACCTTAAAAAGTAAAGATTGCCGGTATTACTGGTTGTAATGGGTATGACTTAGTGAAACTAGGTGTTAAGAGGTGGACAGCGATTACTAGTGATCCGTAGAGGGTCGTAGTGGTTTATACACTATCATCATAGGGTTACAAATGAAAAAAACTTAAAAAAGTAAAGATGGTCTGTATTATAGGTTGTAGTGGGTATGGGTAAGTGAAATTAGTTGTTAAGGGGTGGGTGAGCGGGTGCGTAGCCTGATAAATGCTGCCGAACACTATCATCATACAGGTTAAAAGTGAACACCTTAAAAAGTAAAGATTGCCGGTATTACTGGTTGTAATGAGCATGGCTTCGTGAAACTCAGTGCTAAGAGGTGGATAGCTATTATTAGTGATCCGTAGAGGTTCGTAGTAGTTTATACACTATCATCATTAATTGATTGATTGATTGATTGATTGATTGATTGATTGATTGATTGATTGATTGATTTAGGAACCAACATCACAGTATTCGGGACATTCCCATAAGTGATTCGTCCCCATCCTCACCAGCCAGTGAAGAGTTCCAACACTAATAGTTCCAGTAGCAATCTGATTATATGTCCGTCTCGCCTTTCTTCTGAGCGTTGATCGTCGGCCAGATCCCCTCGTCACACCTCGCTGCCTCAGTCTTACTAGACTATGGTGATCCATTTGCTCCTCCGAGGTGTACACGTGCTCCCACAAGGCCGCAACCACGTCTGTTTTGTCATATATCAATACTCCACCAGGTTTTGCCATATCATCATACTATCATCATACGGGTTACAAATGAAAAAATCTTACAAAAGTAAAGATGGCCTGTATTATAGGTTGTAATGGGTATGGCTTAGTGAAATTAGTTGTTAAGGGATGGGTGAAAAGATGATTAGCTAGATAAGTGCTGCCTAACACTAACATAATACGGTTTCAGAGGGTTAAATAAAAACCTTAAATCTCTCTCTCTCTCTCTCTCTCTCTCTCTCTCTCTCTCTCTCTCTCTCTCTCTCTCTCTCGTTCTCGCTCCTTTCTATACGCGTTAGCATGGTCCATCAAGTGTATTTACAGTTTCATTACCTCTCTGTGTGTCTATAAGGGTCTTTGTCTCGTTCCCCAGCAACCCATTTCGAAGACCAATATATGTTCTCAGCCATGTCTACTCATTGCCACATTTCACACCCAGACAAATGTACATATTCTATGTAACACTTCAACATTAAAATAAGCAAATATGTTAGATAAATTATTAAAATTATTGGTCAAATACAGAAAAAAAATCGTCCAAACTTATAAAAAGTAGGAAATTTGTTAGCCAAATGTGAAAAATATTGGCCATATACAGAAATATCTCGTCCAAACATATAAAAAGTAGGAAAATGTGTTAGCCAAATGGGAAAAATATCGACCAAGTAGGGAAAATTTTTAACCCAATGGGAAAAAATATTGACCAAAATAGGAAATACCTCGCCCAAACTTATAAAAAGTAGGAAAATTTGTTTGCCAAATGTGAAAAATATCGGTCATGTAAAGAAATGTCTCGTCTAAACTTATGAAAAGTAGGAAAATGTGCTAGCCAAATGGGAAATATATCGACCAAGTAGGAAAATTTGTTAGCCAAATGTGAAAAATATTGGTCAAGTAAAGAAATATCGTATCCAACTTATGAAAGGTAGTAAAATTTTTATACCAAATGGGAAAAAAATATTGGTCAAACTTGCAAATATCTCGTCCAAACTTATAACAAAGTAGGAAAATTTGTTTGCCAAATGTGAAAAATATCGGTCATGTAAAGAAATGTCTCGTCTAAACTTATGAAAAGTAGGAAAATGTGCTAGCCAAATGGGAAATATATCGACCAAGTAGGAAAATTTGTTAGCCAAATGTGAAAAATATTGGTCAAGTAAAGAAATATCGTATCCAACTTTATGAAAGGTAGTAAAATTTTTATACCAAATGGGAAAAAAATATTGGTCAAACTTGCAAATATCTCGTCCAAACTTATAACAAAGTAGGAAAATTTGTTAACCAATGGTGAAAAATAGTGGCCAAGTAAAGAAATATCGCATCCAAACTTATGAAAAGTAGGAAATTGTGTAAACCAAATGGGAAATATATTGGTCATGTAGAGAAATATCTGGTCCAAATTTATAAAAAGTAGGAACATTTGTTAACCTATTGGGAAAAATATCAACAAGTAGGAAAATTTGTTAGTCAAATAGGAAAAATATTGACCACGTAACGAAATATCTTGTCCAAATTTATGAAAATTAGGAAAATGTGTTAGTCAAAATGGAAACAGATTGACCAAGTAACGAAATATCGCCGCCAAACTTATGAAACGTAGGAAACTTTGTTAACCAAGTGTGAAAAAGTATCGGCCAAAGAGAAATAGCTCACCCAAACTTATAAAAAGTAGGAAAATTGTTACCCAGATGGGAAAGATATTGACCAAGAAGGAAAATGTGTTAGTCAAAGAGGAAAAATATTGACCAAGTAACGAAATACAGCGTTCAAACTTATGAAAAGTAGGAAACTTTGTTAGCCAAATTGAAAATATATCGTCCAAAGAGAGAAATATCTCGTCCAAACTTATAAAAGGTAGGAAAATTGTCAGCCAAATGGGCAAACTATCGGTCAAATACAGAAATGTTCGCCCAGACTTAAGAAAAGTAGGAAAATTTGTCAGCCAAATGGGAAAAGATTGACAAAATACAGAAATATCTCGATCAAACTTATAAAAAATGGGAAAGTGTGTTAACCAAAAGAGGAAAGACCTGGCCAAGTTAGACAATTTGTTAACCAAAATAATAAACATATTGACCAAGTAACGAAATATCTCAGTCAAACTTATGAAAAGTATGAAACTTATTTAAGGAAGTATGAAAAAGTAGTGGCCATAGAGAGAAATATCTCACCCAAACTTATAAAATGTAGGAAACTTTGTTAACCAAAGCCAACAAATACTGGTCAAACTTCAACCAAACTTATAAATAATAAGAAAATGTGTTAACCAAATGGGCAAAGTGTCGGTCAAATACAAAAATATCTCAACCAAACTTTAAAAAGCAGGAAAATTGTTAACCAGATGGGAAAGATACTGACCAAGTAGGAACATTTATTAACCAAATATGAGAAATATGGTACACGTAACGAAATATCTCGTCCAAACTTATGAAAAGTATGAAAATTTGTTGACCAATTTGGAAAAAATATTGGCCAAGTAAACACATATTTCAACCAAACTTGCAAATAGTTCGACCAAACTTATAAAAAGTAGGAAACTTTGTTAACCAAATGTGAAAACTATTTGCCGAGTAAACACATATTGCTTCCAAACTTATAAAAAGTAGGAAAATGTGTTAATCAATAGGGAAAAAGATTGACCAAGTAACGAAATATCTCGCCGATACTTATAGAAAGTAGGAACAATTGTTAACCAAATGGGGAAAACGTTGGCCAAGTAAGAAAATGTGTTAGCCAAATGGGAAAAAAGATTGACTAAGTAACGAAATACATCGTCCAAACTTACGAAACAGAGGAAAATTTGTTGAACAAACGGGGGAAAATTTGACCAAAATGGGAAATATAGCATCCAAACCTATCAAAAGTAAGAAACTTTGTTAATCAAATGTGAAAAATAGTCGCCAAGTAAAAAAATATTGCACTTAAACTTATAAAAAGTAGGAAAATTTAATTAACCAAAGGCGAATAATATTGACCAAATAAATAAATATCGCATCCAAATTTATAAAAAGTAGGAAACTTTGTTAACCAAATGAGAAAAATGGTGTTCAAAATAGGAAATATCTCATCCAAACTTATGAAAAATGGGAATATTTGTTAACCAAAGGGGAAAAATTTTGGCCAAGTAAGAAAATTTGTTAACCAAATGGGAAAAATATTGACCAAGTAACGAAATACATCGGTGCCAATTATGAAACGTCAGAAACTTTGTTAACCAAACGTGAAAAAATATCAGCCAAAGAGAGAAATATTTCAACTAAACGTATAGAAAGTAGGAATTTTGTCAGCCAAATGGGAAAAGGATCGGCCAAAGGTAGAAATATCGCAACCAACCTTATAAAAAGAAGGGAAAAGATTGACAAAGTAACTAAATATCTCGTAAACACTTTTTAAATAGTCGGAAACTTTGTTAACCAAAGCGAAAGATGTAGGCCAAATTTTATCCAAACTTATAAAAAGTAGGAAAATGTGTTAAACAGAGTAATAAAATATTGGCCATATTTCAACCAAACTTATAAATATCTCAACCAAACTTAAGAAAAATATGTTAACCAAATGGGAAAAAGCTTGGTCAAGTAAGACAATTTGTTAACCAAATGGGAAAAATATTGGCCAACGAAATACATTGGGAAAATTTATGAAAAGTCTGAAACTTTGTTAGCCAAATGGGAAAAAATATTGGCCAAATTTTAACCAAACTTATAAATAACACAACCAAATTTATAAAAAGTAGGAAAATCTGTTAACAAATGTGAAAATATTGGCCAAATTTCAACCAAACTTGTAAAAAGTAGGAAAGCTTGTTAACCAAATGTGAATAGTTTGGCACAATTTCAACCAAACTTATAAATATCTCAACCAAACTTATGAAAAGTAGGACAATTTGTTAACCAAATGTGAAAGATGTTGGCCAAATTTCAGCCAAACTTATAAATAGCACACCAATCCTGTGAAATGTAGGAAGATTTGTCGACCAAATAGGAAAAACAACGATGGCCAAATACATAAATATTTCGACCAAACTTATAAAAATCTCGTCCAAACTCAGGAAAAGTAAGAAACTGTTAACAAAAGGTGAAAAAAAACATTGGCTAAGTAAAGAAATTTTGCATCCTAACTTATGAAACATACGAAAATGTGTTGACCAAATGGGAAAAATATCTCCCGTTGTCATTTCACATCCGCAATAGCGTCAAGTCTCCAACCAAACATCAGTGTCTGTTATGAAGTCG
The DNA here is from genome assembly GCA_014155875.1 of Cepaea nemoralis. Taxonomy (NCBI): domain Eukaryota; kingdom Metazoa; phylum Mollusca; class Gastropoda; order Stylommatophora; family Helicidae; genus Cepaea; species Cepaea nemoralis. The sequence goes on along the minus strand of JACEFZ010007843.1, from coordinate 242,089 downwards.
ACCTTTTCTTAAAACCACGTCTGTTATATTGACTCCTTGAATACCATCCACCTCAGCTTCTAACCGACTTTCAACATTTCATACCACTTAAAACTAACATTCTCTTTGATCACACCACAACCGGTTTTCTGCTGACTGGGCACATTTCCAATCTACTATAGATGATCGCCTGTCATCTAGGCAAACAACAGCTGTATTTCAGAAAATTAGAGGTATCTTATGCGATAAGTCACTATCGTTGAATGAAAAAATAAAATTTCAACAATAAAATTGTACAAAAATTAACAATTAACTTTCTCTTTATTGTTTCCAATTTGAATGTTTCATGTAGAAATTTAATTGTTAATTAATTATTTTTTTTTTACTTACGTGGTCAATATGTTTTCCTATTTGACTAACAAATTTTCTCCCGTGTGTTGCCGGGGCCCATTAGGGAAGCAAAGAATAGCAACAATGTAGCCTACTAAGAGGCGACTAAGGAGGTGGCCTGACACTGTGAGCTGTGAGTTTCGTATGAAGTGCTATTGAATCTGACCAAGTTTGTTTTTTTTTTTTTTTTTTTTTTTTTTTTGAACGTGACTGCAAGTTCGGAGAGATGGCAGGTGGCTATGTTCCAGAGTTGACCGGTTTTTGCCTTATGCGGAAATGCGTGGCTGCTGGGCTTCTAGTTGACTGCCACTGCCGTCGGTAATGAACTGTATCTTCGTGGACTGTGTGGGTGAACATCTAGGAAACATCCAGATAGGAAAGTGACTGCCGATTCCATCAGAGATGAATTGGGTGTTTCGTGGGGGACTGGTGTGTTGACATTCTGGCGGCAGCATTAAGCACAGTGTATCTGTGCGGGCTGTTATTTGTCGAGACTCCTGTCTTTTCCACTTTTCACATTGGGCAGTGGGGAGCGTTTTGTGTGATATTCACTGGCACAGGAACGGAGAATAATGAGGACGACCCGTTGCTGTGAAGTTAGAACTGCGACTAACTAACTAACTAACTAACTAACTAACAAATTTTCCTACTTGGTTGATATTTTTCCCAATATGTTAACAAATGTTCCTACTTTTTATAACTTTGGACCAGATATTTCTTTACATGACCAATATTTTTCCCATTTGGTTTACACAATTTCCTACTTTTCGTAAGTTTGGATGCGATATTTCTTTACTTGGCCACTATTTTTCACCATTGGCTAACCAGTTTTCCTACTTTTTATAAGTTTGTTCGAGATAATTGCAAGTTTGACCAATAGCTCTCCCATTTGGTTTACAAATTTTACTACCTTTAATAAGTTTGGACGAGATATTTCTTTACATGACCGATATATCTCACATTTAGCAGACAAATTGTCCTACTTTTTATAAGTTTGGGAGAGCTATTTCCTATTTTGGTCAATATGTTTGCCAATTTGGTTAACAAATTTCCCTACTTGGTCGATATTTTTCCCATTTGGCTAACAAATTTCCTCCTTTTTATAAGTTTGGACGAGTTTTTTTCTGTATTTGAGCAATAATTTTAATAATTTGTCTAACATATTTGCTTATTTGAATGTTGAATTGTTACATAGAATCTGTACATTTGTCTGGGTATGAAATGTGGCAATGAGTAAACATGCCTGAGAACATATATTGGTCTTCGAAATGGGTTGCTGAGGAACGATGCATAGACCCTTATAGACACACTGTAAATACACTTTATGGACCATGCTAACGGGTATAGAAAGATGCGAGAGCTAGACAGACAGACAGACAGACAGACAGACAGACAGGCAGGCAGGCAGGCAGGCAGGCAGGCAGGCAGGCAGACAGACAGACAGACAGACAGACAGACAGACAGACAGATAGATAGATAGATAGATAGATAGATAGATAGATAGATAGATAGATAGATAGATAGATAGATAGATAGATAGATAGATAGATAGATAGATAGATAGATAGATAGATAGATAGATAGATAGATAGATAGATAGATAGAGATTTAAGGTTTTTATTTAATCCTCTGAAACTGTATGATGTTAGTGTTCAGCAGCATTTACCTGGCTACTCATCCGCTCACCCACCCCTTAACAACTAATTTCACTAAGCCATACCCATTACAACCAATAATATAGGCCATCTTTCCTTTTGTAAGTTTTTTTTTCATTTGTAACCCTATGATGATAGTGTACTACAATCCTCTAAGGATCACTAGTAATCGCTATCTACCCCTTATCACAGAGTTTCACTAAGCCATATCCACTAAAACCAATAATACCGGCAATCTTTACTCTCTTAAGGTTTTCATTTGTAACCCGTATGATGATAGTGTATAGGCCATTACATCCATCTACAGATCACTAATAATCGCTATCCACCCTTAAACACCGAATTTCACTAAGCCATACCCACTGCAACCAATAATATAGGTCATCGTACCTTTTCTAAAGTTTTCATTTGTAACTCTATGTTGATAGTGTTTAAACCACTACGACGCTCTACATTTCACTAATAACCGCTACCCACTCCATAACAACGAATTTCACTAAGACATACCCATTACAACCAAAAATACTTGCAGTATTTACTTTCTAAGGTTTTAATTTGTACCTATGATGGTAGTGTATATACCACCACGACCCTCTACATATCATTCATAATCGCTATCCACCCTTTAACATCGAATTTCACTAAGCCATACCCACTACAGTCAGTAATACCGACCATCATTACTTTTTAAGGTTTTCATTTGTAACTCGTATGATGACAGTGTTAGACCACTACGACCCTCCATGGATCACTAATATCCGCTACCCACCCCTTAACAACGAATTTTGCTAAGACATACCCACTACAACCAATAATACCGACCATCTTTACTTTTTTTAAGGTTTTCATTTGTACCACTATGGTGATAGTGTTTAAACCCGAACCGCCTAGCCCCACCCCACGTGTCCTCACACCCACTTCCCCACCCCGCAACCTGGTCGTTTTTATTTTTTTTATTTTAATTTTATATTTGTTTATTATTAATATTATACACCCACTCAATAGTTATCTGCCCTTAGAAACATATCTTATAATTATCTCCCTTATATATGAACTGTTTTCACCCCTTACCCACCCAACTGCAAGACCGAGGAGGAGTGACCTCAATCAGCCGAGGTCAGGGTCATTTGTGGAGGCTCCACAAATGAGAATCGTTTTCTACATTCACTACTGCCGTCCGGGTCATGACTCTGGGCGTCTTTCCCTTGCCGTCCTAGACGTTCGGTCGATTTCGTGGTCCTTGTTGTTTTGCTTGTTCTTTAGCTGTCAACATGTTCACTCTCAAGCCTCCCCTCACTCAGTAAGGCGAGTCTGTGCAGCCTGTGCTTGCCCCTTAGCTCTGTGATCGTGGGAGAGCCTGCTTCTTCCCCAGCCACGGCCTCTATCGCCTCCATCCGTCTCCGTTGTCGTGTTCCTTCTTCGTGCCCGGTTCACGGCGCCGCATTCAACTAGGAAGCCGGTTTTTCCTTTTGGTTTTTTGACCTCTTGGTCTCTGCAGGTGAGTGCGACATACAGACGATTACCGCCCTGGTATGGAGGTTGGACTTCGGCTGGCATTTGCATGATTTGACTGCACAGTCCCACCGTACAGTTCTTCGATTTACTATCCTCGCTCGGAGGGAAGGCTATGCAGTCGACGCGAGACATTGCAAGTTCGTGCTCTTAGTTGAGAGATTGTTCGTGGTTCTGCAGTTACCGCTTTCACCATGCTAATTCGAGACATGCGCCAATCCAGATTCCGACAATTCCACAGCCACAGATTATAATCTACCCGTTCTTCTGCAATATACATACACGACCCCAAAAGGGTCCCGACTAGATCTGCCTTATCATTACCATGCACCAATACCCCACCAAGGTGAGCAGACCCAGCCAATCTGTCTGCCTATTCGTTTTCCACGACACCAGCATGGGCTTAGATCGGTAATCATACGAAAGCGACGAGGGTACGTTAATAAGTAAGTCACAAATGGCTGTAGAAAAATAACTAAATATGATAACAACTTTAAACCAGTTTATTTTTATACATACATTGTCCCTTTAATTCTCATAATTTCTCAACATAAAATCTCAACATAATTTCCACCAGCATTAATGCACTCATCCCAATGTTTATCAGTCCTCCCAAACCGGCTGCATAGATCCGCGTGCTCCGTTTTCTAAACCACGTTTTCACTTCACATTCAACTTCGGCGTCATTTGCGAAATGTCCCCCGCCATGGTTGGTTTTCAGTGTTTATGCTGACAAATGTTTATTCCAGAAAAAGTTACGAGGGCGAGTCAATAAGTAAGTCACACAGTTCTGTGGGATGGCTGCTAAATGAAAACAAAGCACGGAGTTCTATGCAGCCGGTTTGGGAGGACTGATAAAATGATGGGATAAGTGCAACAATGTTGGTGGACATTATTCATTGACACCTTGCCGTCTTGACAGACGATAGTTTGTGCTTTAAAAAGGCATAATAACTTTTACCTATGGCGGTAGCGAATGTGACTGATAAGGCCAATTCGCGCTGTAAATGTCCGTTCACAGTGGGTGCATGTGAACACGCGGTCATTTTCACTATCATGCATCATTTTACGTCTCACACGCTCGGTGTGTAACTTATCTGCAATAATTGTCTCCTTTGTCTTTATTTCATTTCTGATCTTTGCCCTTCATGCAACACGTTCAGCGGCGACTTGCTCCCACTGTGCATTATCAATGCCTGTATCAATCATGTCCCGCTTACACACATCTTTGTATCGTAGTAGAGGCAGACCCTGAGATCTCTTACCCATCTGTAATTCATTAAAAAAGATGTCCTTTGGTATTCTACATCATCCATCCTCCTAAGATGTCCTATCCATCTAAGTCTACGAAGACTGAGCATGGAATAAACCGTCACACAAACTGATCTTTCCAATACTTCAGTATTTGTGATTTTGTCTTGCCACTGAATACCAAGAATTCTTCGCAGACACCGCATATGAAAGCTGTTTAAACATATCTCTTGGTGTGAGTAAGTTGTACAGGTTTCACTGCCATAAAGAAGAGTACTAAGGACACAGGCTTGATAGACAAGTACTTTTGTTTGGGCAGTAAGCTTCCTGTTCTTCCACACTCTTTTTCTTAACCTTCGGTGGAAATTATGTTGAGAAATAAAGGGACGATGTGTGTATAAAAAATAAACTGGTTTCAAGTTGTTATCATATTTAGTTATTTTCTACAGCCATTTGTGGCTTACTTATTAACTTACCGTCGTATTTTTCTTTACTGGGAGATCTACCCGGAAATATATAGACACAACATTATGTGTGAAGATTGAGCACAGCCCACTACTGACAACGCTGATCGTGTTCGGGTACGAACCGTGGGCCTTGTCCAAATCCGACGTGGGCTGTGCTCAATCTTCAAACCTCAAATCCCGAAACAATCAAATAAATCAACATTATACGTGTTTGATGTCAGAGAGAAAGAGACCAACCAAGCTATTTTGTCCTTGTGCGTCTTAAATTGTAAACAAAACCATTTAGCGGATGCTCGACTGAGCAGGCTGCGTAGTTATTTTTATTTCCCCTGGAATAAGAGTTGAACCCCTGTTTAAGAAATGGAAAGAAAAACCCACGAGAATTGGAACTGTTGATGATATTAGGACTAAAATATAACAGATTCGCTTTTAGCGTGCCCCATAATTATTTCGACAAGCAACATCAAAATTGTAAACACAAATTTGAATTTACTATTTCATAAATCTGGCATCTACTCCATTATTATGGCATCCATTCCATTATTATGGCACCCATGCAAAAGTAGTCAGTAAGGGACCTCTTCCAATCTTGACACATGTTGGGTATATGGTGTTGGGTCCACATTTGTATAGACCAACGGGCACTAGACGGGGTGGTCAATATCACAACGGCTGCCTTTACTTTCCAGAACATTTCCTTGTACCCGTTTTAGACTCAGTCGATCAGGGAGCCTAGGACAATGAACAGAATCTCTGTCTCAGCGATCTGAACAGAAAACCACCGGGGTGGCAAGAAAGACTATTGTCGTGTTGAAATTGTAGGCAGTGAAAAAGCAAGTGGCGTGCTTGGAGGTTACAACCTAGGTGAAATGAGGGCAATGTAATGTGTGACTGGAGGTTTACGACTTGCGTGAAATAAGGGCGGTGTCATGTGTGACTGGAGATTATGACCTAGGTGAAATGAGAGTGGTGTCATGAGTAGTATATCCGGAGTCACACGAAAGACACCACCCCACATTCCCGCGTTGGGCCGATTCGCACCCCTCAGGGCTCGAATAGGGGTCCGAACCGACGACCCCTATTCACACTCCTAAGGGCTCGAATAGGGGTTCGAACCGACCCCAGCAAGAGAGGCGAGCCTCGTTAGTATCATGCTGCCTCGATATATACGCATCAACACTCGCCAGGCATATTGCTCTCGTAATCACTCCCATGGCTGACGGGACGTGGGCGGCCCGGGCGACAGAAACGGACATTATCGTAGAGCTCGGTGAGGTTGCGGTGGATGAAATCATCTTTAATACCGTTACTGCATTTGTCTGGCTTTTGTTCACTACAGGGCCGATTAGCGCCGTTCGCGTTGAACATTTAATCTCTCAGTTGAAGAAGTAGGAATAAGTTTGATGTGCAAAGAATAATGACGCTCTATCCCTCATTTGATACTAGTGATGGAGTACAATCGCATTCAAGAGATTACCTGTCTTCGGAAGTCTCTGGAAGATGAAAGCGACCAACGGGCTGCACTGTATAAAAAATTATCGGCGTGCCGTTAATGCATTAGACGCTGTGGACAGCGTTGGTATGGGTGTGTGGGTGTTGGGCTTCTCACCACCACTATCGCCGCCCCTGTAGTTGTTGGGCTCGAGATAGCTGTCCTAGCTTGTGGAATCATGTCCGCTGGGAGCAAGCTAGCGTCCCGCAAACTAACGTCGAAAGCTAAGAATCACGATGAAATTTGCACTTTGGTGAAGACTAAGCTTTCCAGCATAGCCGACCTTGTTTCAAAGGTTCTGGGTGATGGGAGAATTACGGACGTGGAGTATAAAATAATTACAGCTGAAGAAAAGAAATTTCACCCAGTTGAAAAAAGATATTCGGGGCAAGGCGCCGGCAGATCTGGACCAAGAGACAAAAAAATCTCTCATTCTGAAAGGAAGAGACGAGGCGAGGGCAGAATTCGTAAAAGCTATAGGCTCAAAATAACTTGTATACGCGATCAGGACAATTTGGACCCACCCCCCTATTCCACCGAACGATCCGCCACTGGATTTCAGTAATGAGCGATACACGGAAGTAATGAACTTGATATACTACTCAGAGCAGTAAATGTAAACAATATAAAATTCTAAGGTAAGTATGAACATTTTCCCCATTGCTTTCATCTTTTCATTCTTCTCGTCCTGTTGTCACATGTGAATGTAGTTATAGGAAAATCTCTTGGACTATATGTTGTATCTTGGACTTTCAGCGGCGTTGTAAAGCTAACTAAACGAAGCTAACTGGCGAAGCGGACGGTCTGATGTTTTCGACTTTGGAATGCGGAAGTATAAAGCTTGAGAGGGTTCTCACACTGGGCACTGGGTGATCACGGTGCACAAGTTTGATTTGTCTCATCCTTGTTGGGGCCGGTAGAGGCTACCCACGGCTTGGTTGCTCCCGCTGAAAACTGCGCTATAGTTAGCCACGCACACCTATTCATCTTTCGTATGGTGGGCGGCCCTCTGATTCATATTGAGGACCTAGCATCATCCCTTTATAGAGTAATAGCTTGCTGCCGGTCGTCTTTTAAAACTTCCGAAACATCCTATGGAGCGCGTCTAGTGTGCAATGCTCACACATCTCATATGGTTCCCTAACACCCCTCTCACAGAATATGCACTCTTCTATCACCTCGCCCCTCTTTGCCTCCACATTGTGCCGAGAACAATAAAGGCTGATGCATGGGCGGCCGCAATGCAGTTCTGTGCCGAGCTTCGGCCACTCACAACACATCCATAGGTCTCCATCTGTATGTACCCAATAGGTCATCCTTTAATTCGACGCGCTGCCCGGCGCCCCCTAATACTTCTGGGAGGGGGTCCTAGTTGTTGCAATTTGTGTTGGTGGTGCTCGAAGAGAGAGCGTGCCCGCTCGCCGAGTGTTCCCGTTCGTATTCGCATGTTTGTAGCGGTGCGCATCTTGATATGGCTGGTTGGTACCGATCTAATTGTGTATCGCGGTATAGTCGCCCCTATAACATAATATGGTTGCTCGCACTCGCGGTTGCCCCGACGAAATTTGCGCTATAGTTAATTCCAAAATAATATATCTGAATGATACTACCGCAGAGGTCTGGTACTGGCTATGAGTAATATATCGAGTAAGAATAATACTACCGAGGCTCGCCTCTCTTGCTGGGTCGGTTCGAACCCCTATTCGAGCCCTTGGGGGTGCGAATAGGGGTCGTCGGTTCGGACCCCTATTTGAGCCCTTAGGGATGCGAAACGGCCCAACGCGGGAATGTGGGGTCGTGTCCTTCGTGTGACTCCGGATATACTACTTCATGCGTGATTGGAGGTTATGACCTAGGTGAAATGAGGGCGGTGTCATGTGTGACTGGAGATTATGACCTAGGTGAAATGACGGCGGTGTCATATGTGACTGTAGGTTATGATCTAGGTGAAATGAGAGCGGTAACATGTGTGACTGAAGGTTATGAACTAGGTGAATTTGAGAGCGGTGTCATGTGTGACTAGAGGTCATGTACACACTGCAGACATCACAACTCCCATGTACACACTGCAGACATCCCAACTCCCATGTACACACTGCAGACATTACAACTCCCATGTAAATGCGGCAGACATTACAATTCTATTGGTAGTTTGAAATTATAAAGAGTAGACCATATGTTCCACTGATAACATTATTAAAATGAGACACCCTAATCACAATTGTATGTGTTGAAGACAGGGGGCAACCATGGCCCTTATAAATGCCATCCTGGAGCCTGATGTGTCGACAAGTAGCTGCAGATAGTGCAGCTTTGATGTCATGATAAATTAGGAGGAGGTTATGGAGGAGGTGGAGGTGGAGGAGGAGGAGGAGGAGGAGGTGATGGAGGAGGAGGAGGAGGAAGAGGAGGAGGAGGAGGAAGAGGAGGAGGAGATGGATATGGAGATGGGGGAGGAAGAGGAAATGATGATGATGGAGGAGGAGGAGGGGGAGAAGGAGGAGGGGGAGGGGGAGGAGGAGGAGGACCAGCAGCATAATTAGCCACATACAAACAACAACTGAATAAAATGTCCAAATGTCTGTTTAACCTGAATTTAATCTGAAATTGGAATATAAAACAAAAAATATATTAATCTATATATATAAAATAGAATGTCTGTCTGTCTGTCTGTCTGTCTGTCTGTATGTCCTTTATGCGTTCGCGAACGGTCCATCCGATTGAGATGAAATTTTCTACACGTCTTCCTCTCATTCCAGTGCTGCCAACTCTCATAGTGTGTTAGTGTAAAAACAGTTATTTACTTAATATTATTTAATATTTTAATTTACATATGTCTGTCTGTCTGGGCGAAGCCGGGCCGGGTCAGACAGACAGACAGACAGACAGACAGACAGACAGACAGACAGACAGACAGACAGACAGACAGACAGACAGTCGGGAACAGGAGCTTATATGACTACTTATATGAATTAAATGAGATGCTCCCCACCAGGGACTGGGTGAAGCCGGGCCGGGTCAGACAGACAGACAGACAGACAGACAGACAGACAGATAGACAGACAGACAGACAGACAGATAGTCGGTAACGGGAACTTATGTGACTACTTATATGAATTAAATTAGAGGCTACCCACCAGGGACTGGGTGAAGCCGGGCCGGGACAGACAGACAGACAGACAGACAGGCCGGCCGGGCGGTCGGCCGACGGACGGACGGACGGGCGGGCGGACGGGCGGGCGGACGGCCGGCCGGCCGGCAGACAGACAGACAGACAGAGACAGACAGACAGACAGACAGACAGACAGACAGACAGACAGACAGACACACACACACACACACACACACACACACACACACACACACACACACATACATACATACATACATACATAATACATACATACATACATACATACATACATACATACATACATACATACATACATACAATACATACATACATACGCACGCACACATCCCCGCCAGAGCCTGGGCGAAGCCGGGCCGGGCAGCTAGTATAATATAAACACAAAATATATCAATACAATCTCATCTCATCTCATCAATTTCCTCTTGTACCTTGCGGAGTCGAGGTGAAGTATAAAAGCGGGAGAGTGCCCGCTTATGGACTTAATGCATCGATATTCCCATGGACTCTATTTCCACCGTTCATCGTTTACGTGGTCGGCCTCTTCCTCTGCTTCAATCTAGTCTGTACATCATTGCTTGTTGTGGTATAGTTGGTAATCTACTTGCATGGCCAAAACATTTTACTTGCTGCCTTCTAATAAAATCTATCACTGCTATAACCCCCACTTTAGTCCTGATTTCTTCATCTCATCTCATCATATTCCTCTTGTACCTTGCCGTGTCGAGGTGAAGTATAAACAACGGGAGAGTGCCTGCTTTATGGGCTTCATGTATCGATATTCTCATGGACTCTGTTATTCTCTGCGTCCATCGTTTACATAGTCGGCCTCTTCCTCTGCTTCCCTCTGGTCTGTACATGCTTGTTGTGGTATGGTGCTCTTCATTTCTGATCTTATCTCTTCTTGAGACATTGAGTATTTTTCTCAGGAATCTCATTTCTCTTGTGATTTTTTTTTTCTCTTTTTCTGTAATTCTCCAGGTTTGGCATTGGTAACATAGAGTTGGTAGGAAGATTGTGTTGTAAAGTGCTTTCTTGGTAACTATTGTACATGTTTGTTCTTCAGTATTGGTGCCATTTGTCCAATGAGTTGGTTTACCTTATTGCATCTATTTTCAATCTCGTCTTCTGATTTGCCACTTGATGATATTATACTTCCTAGGTCCTTGAAACTCTTTACTTGTTTCAGGGGATGTTCGTTTAGGTGACTTGTTGTTGTTTCTTCTTCTTTCGTTGTAGTCATTACCTCTGTTTCACTTGTGCTAATTTTCATGTTATGTTCCCTACACATTTCGTTTAGACTATTCATGTGGTCTTCTAGCTCAGCTTCTGATTTTGCTATTAGTGCTTGGTCATCCGCAAACAGGAGTTCTCTCATGGTCAGATTTGCAGATGGTTCTTCTTCTGTATTCTCGTCATGCTGTGTTCTTGCGGTCTCTGTTTGACTGGTTTCTTTACATATGTTGTCTATATAGGTTATGAACAAGAGAGGGGACAGGACACAACCTTGTCGTACTCCAGATCTTATGGTGTAGGGTTCTGAAAGTCCCCCTGTTGCTCTCACTATGCATTCACAATTGTTGTATAAGCTTCTACATATGTTTGTTAATGTTAGATGTGTACTCACTCCATATTGTTTAAGGATTTCCCACAGCTTCTTTCCATCTACTCTATCAAATGCCTTTTCTTGGTCGACAAAGGCTAAGTAAAGTGTTTCATTGAATTCAATTGATTTTTCTATAAGTTATCTAAGAGCGAACATGGCATCTGTGCACCCTTTGTTTTTCAAAAACCCAAGTTGCGTTTCGCTTAGCTGGGGTTCTACAGTAGTTTGCAATCTTTTCTCAAGAATTTTGCAAAATATTTTCCCAGAATGACTCAAAAGGGAAAGTGCCTCTGTATTGTCTGCAGTCTCTTTTGCTGTCCTTTGTTTCCCAAATTGGGATAATTATGGCGTTTCCCCAGTCTCGTGGTGTCCTGTTGTTCTACCCAAACATGGTTGAATAGTCTATGTAGCCATGCTGTTCCTACTTCTCTTGTTGCTTTAACTGGTTCATTTGGTATTTCATCTTGTCCCTGTGATTTGTTCAATGGGGCTAATCTGACGGCTTCTATATTTCTTCTTTCAGTATGTCTGGTTTTAGTTCTTCGGTGGTATCTGTGTCGGTTTCTTGAATTCCTGTGACGTCTGATGGAATGTTTAGAAGTTGTTCGAAGTACTGCTTCCATCTTATTAGGATTTGTTTGTGTTCACTTACTGGTTCTCCATTTTCACTGTTAATTATTTCAGTTGGGTTCTCCTCTGGTTCTCATTGCTCTTATCTTTTTGTAGAAGTTTATAGTTTCCTCCTTACAGTTTTTATTTAGAGTTTCTCCATACTCCTCCCATTCTTTTCTGTTTTTCTCTCTTTACTATTATATTCACATGTCTTCTCGCTATTACATATTCTATGTAATCACGTTCCTGTTTGCTTTTAAACCACTTTTTATATTTTTCCTTTTCGTCTTTTACAGCTTTCTTTACCTCTGCGTACCACAAACTTGTTATTTTCTTTACCCGTGTTTTGCGTTTTTTCGTGGTACCACATGTTATTTTTGCAGTATTTAAAATACTTGATTTGAACATCTCCCATTCTTCTTCCGCTGTTTTTCTTTCTATAGGTAATTTTAAAAAGATTTCAGTTAGTTCTTTCTCATAATTTTTTCCTCACTGCCTCATCTCTGAGGTTTTTCAAGTTTACTGATTCGCATGGCATATATTTTCCTGGTTTTTACTTTCTTTTCTTTCTGTAGATCCTTACTGTGGCAACTGCTTTGTGGTCTGTGTTTATAGTTAAGTTGGGCACTGCCCTTGCATCTAATATATTTCTCTGGTGTACAAACAGGGCAGAGACAGGGCCAGTTTGGCGAAAGACTTACAGTTGACAGTAAACAGGGTAACGGAGTGGTGCAGGGGACACATGGGCCATTATACACCCCGACAAGGCATCGTTTTTGTGGTACCCTGGATAACCCGGTCATCAAGGCAGATGTCCCAGGTATTTGTTTAATGGATGTCCTCTTAGTCGAGAGAGTACATTGAATACTTTGGGATCACCTTTGACAGGTGGTTGTCTTTTAAAAATCACGTGGAGGCTTTGGTGGTGAAGGCTGGTAGGGGACTTAATGCATTGGGGCTATGGCAGCAACCAGGGTAAACAGAGGATGCTGTAAGGCTTTCAGCAGTTAAAAATTTCTGTCATTGAGTATGGTTTGGGGCTGCAGACAGTATCAAAGAGTTAGCTTGAAAGGTTGGAGCGCATACAGAATGCTGCCATGCGGTTAATCATGGGGTGCACAAAGGACACAACAATTATATGCATGAGGCATATCCTGACGCTACCAACAATGACGGATAAGCATAGGGTCCTTCAAGCCAAATGGTACCTGAGAATTGCCGCAGACAGGGATCACCCGCTGCATGCAGCGGTGGATATGGTCAGGGGTCATAAACTAAGACGAGGCAGGTCCTGGATGGCACAGGCGGAACTTTCTATACGTCAGGTGTGTGATCTAGAGACCATCAATCGTAAAAGAGAGTGGGTTGAAGGTCCAGAAGACATCACGGACTGGCACAATGTAATAATAACACTGTGTCGTGAGTGCAGAGAATGGACAGCAGGCCGCACTGAGTTTGAAGTGCAACAGCTGATCCAGAGCAACACACGTCAAGGTGACATAGTCATCTACACTGATGGTCAGTGGTGAGAAACAGCCAGTAGTGGATGGGGCTTTATTGCAAAGGCTAATGGACGAGCTCTTGAAAAAGGAGAGTCTGGCATATGAGACTACGACCTCCATCATGAGAATGGAGGTGGAGGCAGTAACAGCGGCATTCCGGTGGCTAGAGGAGACCACTTGCAACACACGTTGTATTCATTACTGATTCAAAGAGTATGCTTAGTAAGGTGGAGAAAGGAATGTTTCGTCTGGAATAGGCTCTCGTGCTTCAGAGGTCACAGATTGTGAGAATTGATATGGATATTTTACCCTGGCCATGCGGGGTGTACGGGGGAATGAACAGGCTGATAGGCTAGCAGGGAATGCAACTCGTGGTGGTAGATTGCCTTATGGACAAGGGGGGAGGTGAGTCAGTGCGCTTGTGGGACCAGGTGGAGAAGGCTGGAGGAAGCAGATTTAGAACCCATATGTGGAAAGAAGTGAGATTGCAGGGGATCGGCAGGGGTTCTGGAAGAATCTCAAAACTGAGAGGGAAGACCAGGAGAACTTTTAATCAGATAGCGGTGGGAACGATTAGTAGTAGTGCTCTTCGCTGGCTGTTGAACGGAGGGAGCGGAGCACGTATGGGAATGTCCTGAGTGCAGTGATGTCGGTTCTTGACTCAACTCAACTCTGTTAGGTTTTCTTTGGTTTTAATAATACTACCGAGGCTCGCCTCTCTTGCTGGGTCGGTTCGAACCCCTATTCGAGCCCTTGGGGTGCGAATAGGGGTCGTCGGTTCGGACCCCTATTTGAGCCCTTAGGATGCGAAACGGCCCAACGCGGGAATGTGGGATCGTGGTCTTCGTGTGACTCCGATATACTACTTCATGCGTGATTGGAGGTTATGATCTAGGTGAAATGAGGGCGGTGTCATATGTGACTGTAGTTATGATCTAGGTGAAATGAGAGCGGTGTCATGTGTGACTACAG